>JAABKJ010012714.1:0-10462 GCA_011634705.1 Andricus grossulariae
AAGTTTCAACTGAAAATGGAATAGTTAAATTTTCAGATAAAAACTCTGATAAAAAATTAACTTTGAGCAAAAAAAAACGAATTTTCAACAAAATTGTTAAATTTGTTACCAAAAAGGATAAATTTTCAACCTATCGATGCAGTTCACGGCAATGAAAAAGGTTCCAACGAAAGCACTTTTCAAAGAGTACCACATGTGCTCATGTATCACGGGTTTTTTTTCAAATATTCGAATAATAAAGTTTAATATTCCTAATTAATTATTTACTTTTTTATTAAATAAATGAAATTTTAGTAATATTTTTATAAATAAAAATTAGAAGGGGCCTGGTCGGGCCTTCCTTATGGATACCCCAGTCTGGCCCTGTTCGGATTAGGCGTTTCATTTCGAGTCTGGCCCTGACTGGGATGCCCGATCGGGGCTAGGTTATGTCAGATCTGGCCCCAAGCAGGGCCACACCGAAATTTCTACACGGAAACAGTTGAATTTTCGACAAAATAGATGAATTTAACAAAATAGTTTAATTTTCAACCCGGAAAGTAGAATTTTCGTCAGATGTATTCTCAAAGAAAAATATAATAGTTGATATTTCAACCAATAAAATAAACGAATTTTCAACAAAATAGTTGAATTTTCAACCAAAAAGTTTAATTTTCAATAAAATAACTTAATTTTTAACCAGGAAGTTGAATTTTGAATCAAATAGTTGAATTTTCAACGTACCAAAAAGACGAATTTTCAACCTCGAAGATTATTTTTCTACCAAAAAAGATGAATTTTCAACAAAATACAGACGTTTCAAACAAATAGTTAAATTTTCAACAAAATAATTGAATTTCCAAACAAAATAGTTCAATTTTTAACAAAATTATTGAATTTTCAACCAAATGATCACTTTTTCAATTAAAAAAGATTAAACTTCAACCGAAGACAGTCAATTTTTTAATCAAATAATTGACTTTGTCAGAAGATAGTTGAATATAAAAAAAAGAAAAGATTAACCAGGTTATTTTTCTACCAAAAAATACGAATTTTCAAGAAAATAGTTGAATTTTCGACCAACTGAATGAATTCAACAGAATATTTTAATTTGAACCCGGAAAGTAGAATTTTCATCAGATGTATTCTCAACTAAAAATATAATAGTTGATATTTCAACCAATAAAATAAACGAATTTTCAACGAAATAGTTAAATTTTCAACAAAATAATTGAATTTCTAAACAAAATAGTTCAATTTTTAACTAAATTATTGAATTTTCAACCAAATCAGTCCAAATAGACGAATGTTCAACAAAGCAGTTAAATTTCCAAAAAATAGATGAATTCAACAAAATACTTGAATGTTTTACAAAATAATTAAATTTTCAACAACATAGTGGAATTTTTAGCCAAAGTGTTGAATTTTCAAACCAAAAAAATTATTCTTACAGTGATTTTTCAACAAAATAGTTGAATTTTTATTCAAAAAATTTAATTTTTATCAAAATCAAAACCAATTTTCAACCAAGGAGTTGAAATTTTAACGAAAAATGTCATAGTTGATATTTAAACAAAAAACTAATTATATTAAAAATAAACAAATAGTTGGATTTATACAATAAAAATTAATTTTCAACCAAACAGTTGCACTTTTAACGAAAAAATTGATTTTCTACAAAAAAGGGCGAATTTTCCACTAAATAGTTAAATTTTCTACTAAAATAAATTGTTAAATTTTTGAGACGAAAATACGAATTTTCTACAAAACAGTTAAATTTTCAACTCAAGAATATGGGCGAAAAACTTCATTTTCAAATTTTCTTAACTTTTCCCTGACCAATTATTCAAACAAAAAATATTAATTTTGAACCAAAAATGGTTTAATTTCCAACCCGGAAAGTAAAATGTTCGTCAGATGTATGCTCAAAGAAAAATATAATAGTTGATATTTCATACAATGAAATAAACGAATTTTCAACAAAATAGTTAAATTTTCAACTAAAAAGTTTAATTTTCAATAAAATAACTTAATTTTTAACAAGTAAGTGGAATTTTGAATCAAATAGTTGAATTTTCAAGGTACAAAGATGAATTCTCAACAAAAAAGACGAATTTTCAACCTGGAAGATTATTTTCTACCGGAAAAGACGAATTTTCAACAAAATACATACTTTTCAACAAAATAATTGAATTTTCAACAAAATAGTTCAATTTTTAACCAAATTATTGAATTTTCAACCAAATGATCAAATTTTAAAATAAAAAAGAATAAACAAATAGTTGAATTTTCAACAAAATAATTTAATTTTCAACAAAATAGTTCAATTTTTAACTAAATTATTGAATTTTCAACCAAATGAACAAATTTAAAAATAAAAAAGTTTAAACTTCCACCGAAGACAGTTGAATTTTCAATAAAAGAATTCAATTTTTTAGAAGACAGTTGAGTTTGAAAAAAAATGAATATTCAATCCAAAATGATGAATTTCAGTCCCAAAAGATGAATTTTCAACAAAGCAGTTGAATTTTCGACCAAATAGATGAATTCAACAAAATACTTGAATTTTCTACAAATTTATTCAATTTTCAACAAAATAGTTGAATTTTTAATCAAATTGTTGATTTTTCATCCAAATGATAGAATATTTAAATAAAAAAATTAAACTTCAGCTGAAGACAGTTGCATTTTTAATCAAACAATTTCATTTTTTAGAAAAAATTGAATTTAAAAAAATTACTTTGCAAACAAAAAAAAATCAATCGAAAATGATGAATTTTCTGTCCAAATAGACTAATGTTCAACAAAACATTTGCATTTGCGACCCAATGGATTAATTTACACAAATACTGGAATTTTCTACAAAATAAATGAATTTTTAACAAATTAGTTGAATTTTTAATCAAATTGTAAAATTTTTAACCCAATTGTCGAATTTTCATATAAAAAAGATTAAATTTCAACTGAAGACAGTTGAATTTTCAATCAAAAATGTGAGAGTTAAATTTTTATTAAAAAAAAATTATTTTTCACAAGATATAAATCTTTTACAAACTATTATTTTTGTTATTATTTTTATTTATGGTAACAATTTCAACAACAACAAAAAATTAATTAATTTAATTAAACGTTCCTTAATTTAGAAATGTCTAATACAATGTTCTAAATGAATGATGAAATATTTATTGCATTTTTGTTAGCACTTTATAATATTTAAAAAAATCGGTTCTCCATAGTAAAACTTTTTTCATTACATAATTTTTTTGATCATAAATTTTCAAATAAAATAATTCTAAAAATTTTTGTAAAAAAAATCGTAAGGCTAGAAAATAAGGAATAGGGTGCGAAATAACTTCCCCCTTCTCTTTTCCAGATCGAAAAATGACCATTTCAAATACGACATTTGATAGAAATTTAAACTTTTTTGGTTAAAAATATAAATGTTTGGTTTAAAATTAACTTTTTTGTTGAAAATGTAACCACCACTTGCTTAAAAGTTAAACTACTTTGTTAAAATGTCATTTTTTGGTTGAAGATTCATCATTTTAGATGAAAATTCATTTCTTTGGTTGAAAAATTAACAATTTTGTTGAAAATTCGTTTTTTTTTGGTTGAATTCAATTTTTTGGTTCGAAATTCAAATAATTTTTGATTGAAATATCAACTGTTTGATGAAAATTAACTTTTCGGTTGAAAATTCGTCTTTTTGGTTTGAATATTTTTTTGTAACAAATTCAACAATTTGGTTCAATTTCTTTCTTTCTTCACTGAAAAATATTTTTCCGTTGAAAAATCAACTATTTGATGAAAATTAACTTTTTTGTTGAAAACTCAACAATTTGGTTGACATTTTTTTCTTTCTTGAATGAAAAATAATTTTTCGTTGAAAAATCCACTGTTTTTTTTCGAAAATTAACTTTTTTGTTGAAAATTCGTCTTTTTCGTTAAATTCAATTTTTTTTTTGTTGAAAATTCAAATCATTTTTGATTAAAATATCAACTGTGTGATTGAAATTAACTTTTTTATTGAAAATTTGTCTTTTTGGTTTACAAGATTTTTCTAAAAAATTCAACTTTTTTATAGAAAAATTCAACAATTTGGTTCAATTTTTTTTATTTCTTCACTGAAAAATATTTTTTGCTTGAAAAATCAACTATTTGATGAAAATTAACTTTCTTGTTGAAAAGTCAACAATTTGGTTGACATATTTTTTCTTTCTTGACTGAAACATATTTTTTCGTTGAAAAGTCCACTGTTTGTTGAAAATTAAGTTTTTTGTTGAAAATTCGTCTTTTTGGCTGAATTCAATTTTCTTTTTGGTTCAAAATTCAAATCATTTTTGATCAAAATATCAACTGTGTGATAAAAATTACCTTTTTTATTCTAAATTTGTCTTTTTGGTTTAAAAAATTTGTATAGGAAATTCAACTTTTTTTTTAAAGAAAAATTCAACCATTTGGTTGCATTTTTTTTCTTTGTTCACTGAAAAATCTTTTTTGGGTTGAAAAATCAACTATTTGATGAAAATTAACTTTTTTGTTGAAAAGTCAACAATGTGGTTGACATTTTTTTTCTTTCTTGACTGAAAAATATTTTTTGGTTGAAAAATCCACAATTTGTTGAAAATTAACTTTTTTGTTGAAAATTCGTTTTTTTTTTTGGTTTGAACATTTTTTTGTGAAAAATTCAAATTTTTTGTAGAAAAGTTCAACAATTTGGTTGAATTTTTTTTATTTCTTCACTAAAAAATATTTTTTGCTTGAAAAATCAACTATTTGATGAAAATTAATTTTTTGTTGAAAAGTCAACAATTTGGTTGACACTTTTTTTCTTTTTTGACTGAAAAATATTTTTTGGTTGAAAAATCCACTGTTTGTTGAAAATTAACTTTTTTGTTGAAAATTCGACAATGTGGTTGAATTCAATTTTTTTTTTGGTTCAAAATTCAAATCATTTTTAATTAAAATATCAACTGTGTGATGAAAATGAACTTTTTTATTCAAAATTTGTCTTTTTGGTTTAAAAGATTTTTACAGAAAATTTAACTTTCTTTAAAGAAAAATTCCACAATTTGGTTGCATTTTTTCCTTTGTTCACTGAAAAATCTCTTTTGGGTTGAAAAATCAGCTATTTGATGAAAATTAACATTTTTGTTGAAAATTCAACAATTTGGTTGAATTTTTGTTCTTTCTTGACTGAAAAATATTTTTTGGTTCAAAAATCCACTGTTTGTTGAAAATTAACTTTTTTGTTGAAAATTCGTCTTTTTGGTTTGAACATTTTTTCGTAAAAAATTCAAATTATTTGTAGAAAAATTCAACAATTTGGTACAATTTTTTTTTATTTCTTCACCGAAAAATCTTGTTTGGTTGAAAAATCCATATTTGATAAAAATTAACATTTTTGTTGAAGATTCAACAATTTGGTTGAACATTTTTTTTTCTTGAGTTAAAACTCCTTTTTTTTATTGAAGCATTAACTATTTTGTGGAAAAATTCTTCTTTTTGGATTAATTCAACTGTCTTTTTATTTAAAACTAAAATCATTTTAGATTAAGGGGACAAACGGGGATTATGTAAAAAAGGGGACGGAATGTGAACCCCAAATTTGGTTAGATGGTAGATGTTATTTATTTAAACCACATATATATACACACTTTTACTAAAATCAATCCATTCAATTAGGCACGTGACAAAGATATTTTTGACGAAACCTCAGGAATTCGTTACTCATACAGCAGTATAAACAATTGGTATTGAAAAACATTGCACATACACGCCATAATAACTTACATAATCAAGTTAATTCATTCATTTAATCCTTGCAAATGTCCTCGCGAACATCGATTTACGTCGAATTTTCGTCTACCAGTCTTGTATTACTTCTGAAAAAGTTCTTTGCCTGATCTTAGGATTTTCGAGGAAGAAACTAAATTAGGGTGCACCCGATGCAAGGATGATGTTTTGCGCAATCAATGTGATGTTCCCTCCTCTTTAATTGGAATCTATAGCACCTAGTTTTCAATTTCCTCGTATCCCATTATATATCCTGTTCACTGAACTCTGATTTAAGAGCTTCTTGATCGCTGAAATTACAAAAATTAACAATTAGTTTTTAAAATTGATTATTAACAATTAGACTATTACAGGGACCAAGGGTTACTTTTTTGCACTTAAAGTGTAATAAATGCAGGATAAATTAATAAGACTTCAAAACAATTCAAATTAAATTCAAAAGAATTCAAATTAATTGGAAAAAAATTTAGAAATCAAAAAAATGTTATTGATTTCCGTAAAATTGGAATGAATTGACAGGCATTTAAGGTAAACGTGAAGAATTCGATAAAAATCATAAAAATTCAAGGTGAATTAAAAAAAAAATCAAATGAATTAAAAACAATAAGCTTAGTAAAATTGAAGAGAATTCAAAAGAATTGGATGAAATGCCTAAGTATTCAAGGTGAAGTTAAGACTTCAGGATTAATTCGAGTACTTAAAGTACATAAAAAATCGAACTGAATTTAAAAAAAAACAATCAAGTGAATTCAAAAGAATTCCAAAATATGAAAAAATTCATTGAGTAAGTTTGAAATGAGTTTAGAAAAATTAAAGAGAATTTAAAAGAATTCAGGATAAATTAATAAGAATTCAGCGCGAATTCGAAATGAATTGCAAAAAATATTGGTAAATCTCTTGAAAGCTTTGAAACCCTACGAAATCCTTCACTTCTTGTGAATAAATTCTTTGAAATCCATTAAAACATGATAGAATCCCATAAAATTACATGAAATCTGATGATACTTCTTGAAATCCTGGAGAATGTATTAAAATATTTTGACTGCTTTTAAACTCCATAAAAATAACTAAAATCTACGGAAATCTTATAAAACCCCTTGGAAAATTCTTTACAGCCACATACAAATTTTATCAAATCCCTTAAAATTATTAAAACCCTTGAAATCGTTTAAATCTCTTGAAAATGCCTTGGAATCTTTTAAAATGCCATAAAATATTTCAAAATCTTTGAAATCCTTTTAAACTATTGAAATAAATAAAAAAAAATCTGGGAATCTTTTACAATTTCCTAAAATATTTCAAATCCTTTGATATCTTTTTAAATCCCTTGAAACTTTTTAAAGCTCTTGAAAATGCCTGGGAATTTTTCAAAATACCCAAAAATATTTAAAATTCTTTGAAATCCCATTTAATTACTGAATTCAATTAAAAATTTCTTTGTAATCTTTTAAAATAACTTAAAATATTTCAAATCCCTTAAAATCTTTTGACATCCCTTGAAATTTTTTAAGGTCTTAAAAATGCCAAGGAATTTGGAAAAATACCTTAACCAATTGAATAAAAAATTTTAAAAATTAAAAAAAAATCCATTGTATTAAGTAAAACTGAGTAAATTTAGAAGAATTCAATTGAATTAAAAAAATGCAGAAGAATTCCAAAAAATTTAAAAGAATTCAGGATAAATTAATAAGAATTCAGAGTAAATTCCAAAATAATTCTAAAGAATTTAATTTATAAAACTTCAAAATAATTCAAGTTAAATTCAAAAGAATTCAAATTAATTGGGAAAAAAAATTCGATTGATTTCAGTAAAATTAAAGTGAATTTAGAAGAATTAAAAAAAAATGACAAGAATTCGCTGAAATTCATAAAAACTCATGGGGAATTTGAAACTAATCAAGTCAGTTGAACACAATTAAAAAATATGGATAAATTAATGGAATTTAGTAATTTGAAAATGAGTTTCGAAAAATTTAAGGGAATTCAAAAAAATTTCATGAAATGCCTCTGGTTTAAACGACTTCAGGATGAATTTAAAAAAAAAAAAAAAAAAAAATCCATTGAATTGACTAGAATCGAGTAAATTTAGAAGAATTCACGCATATTAAAACAAATGAAGAGAATTCCGAAAAAATTCAAAAGAATTTAAAAGAATCCAGGATAAATTGATAAGAATTCAGGGTAAATTCTAAATAAATTCAAATGAATTGTAAAAAATATTTGAAAATCTCTTCAAATCGTTGACACCCTAAGAAATCCCTCACTTCTTGTGAATAAATTCAATTAAATCCATTAAAATATTATAAGATTCTGCGAAATTCTATGAAATCTGATATTTTCTGAAACCCTGGAAACAATGTCGAACAATATTTCCTGAAAAAAAAAAAATTATTAAAATACTTTGAATGTTTTTAAAATCCCTTAAAAACATTGAAATTCTCGGAAATCTGATAAAAATTCACTGGAATCTTTTTAAATATCATAAAACTGTCTTTTAAAATCATTCCAGATCGTCCGAAGTTCTAGAAAATTATTTACAACCGCATGCAAAATTTTTTAAATCCTCTAAAATCATTAAAATGCTTGGAAATCGCTTGAAATTTTTGTAATCTCTTGAAAGTGCCTTGGAAACTTAAAAAACACCCTAAAATATGTCAAATTCTTTAAAATCCCATTAAATGACATGCCTTGGAATCTTCTAAAATTCTGTAAAATATTTTAAATCCTTTGAAAATTTTCGAAATCCCTTGACATTTTTTAAAGCTCTTGAAAATCCTTTGGAATTTTTCAAAATACCCTAAAAACTTTTAAATGCATCAAGTGATGATTAAAATATAAAATGAATTATGAAAATCCATTAAAAAGTACCCTAAGATTTTTCAAATTCTTTAAAAACATTTGAAATCCCTTGGATTTTTTCAGAGCTCTTGAAAATTCATTTAAAAATTTTAAAATACCATAAAATCTTAAAAATCCTTTGAAATCCTTTCAAATTGTTGAAATCAATTAAAAGTTCCTTTAAATATTTCTAAACACCCTAAATTCATTTAAACACTATGAAATGCCTTAACACTTTTGAAAGCTCTTGAAAATTCCTTGGAATTTTTAAAAGAACCGTAAAATCTTTTAAATTCTTTGAAATACCTTCAAATGATTGAAATCAATTGAAAATTCCTTGGCATCTTTTAAAATATCCTAAAATATTTCAAAACCTTTAACATCTTTTGAAATCCCTGCATATTTTTTGAAGGTTTTGAAAATTCCCTGAAATTTTTAAAAATGCCTAAAAATATTTTAAATCCTTTAAAACTTTTTAAAGCTTTCGAAAATTCCTTGGGATTTTTTAAAATACCCTAACATTTTTTAAATCATTTGAAATCAACTGAAAATTCCCTAAAATATTTTAAACTTATTCTAAAATCTTTAAAATCTTTGAAATCGCTAAATTCCTGTGAAAAAAAAATAAAATTATGGTAATATTTCCTGAAATCCGAGGAAATTTATGAAAATCCTATCATCCTATCATAAAAGAGAGGTTGCGACTATATCTCGAAAACTGAAGCCACATTTTCTTCTAAAGATTAGGGATATCTCGAAGAATTTCAACAACAAAAAATAGAAGATTTGAAAACTTTTAGATATTTAATGACTCCAATGAATTTTTTTTATTTGAATAATTTGAAGGAATTTCAAAGGATTTTAAATATTTGAGGCTATTTTTTAAATTTTTATTTGATTTTAAGGAGATTAATAAAATTTCAATAATCCAAGGAATTTCCAATTGATTTCAGTAATCCATTTCGGAGGATTTTAAATATTTTGGAATACTTTAGAAGATTCCAAGGCATTTTCGAAAGCTTTAAAAAGTTTCAACTTCCAAGTAATTTAAAAATATTTCAAGTAAATATGTAAGGAATTTGAAAAGACTCCAAAGCATTTCCAAGAGATTTCAATAATTTAAAGAAATTTTAAAAAAATTATAAAAGACTTGAGAACTTTTATAGTATTTTAAAAGATGCCAAGACATTTTTGAAAGCTTAAAAAAGTTTCAAGTGATTTTTAGAGAATCTAAGGATTTTTTTAATTTCAATAATTTGAAAAAATTTCAAAGGATTGGAAATATTTTAGGGTGTTTTTAAAGATTATAAGGGATTTTAAAGATCTTAAAAAAATTGAAGAAATTCCAAAATATGTTGGAGCATTTTGAATATCTTAGGGTATTTTGAAAGATCCTAAGAATTTTTCAATTTATTTCAGTAATTTAATGTCACTTGTAGGATTTGAATTATTTTATGGTTTGAAAAGATTCTAACTCATTTTCAACAGCTTTAAAAAAGTTTCAATTGATTTTAAAAGATATCAAAGGATTTGAAAACGAAAAGAGTATTTCAAAAGTGTATAAGGAATATGTTTTTAAAAATTACAAAAGGGATTTTGAAGAGCTTAAAAAAATTCAAGGTTTTCCAAAATATGTTGGAGCATTTTAAATATCTTAGGGTATTTTGAAAGATCCTAAGAATTTTTCAATTGATTTCAGTAATTTAATGTCACTTGTAGAATTTGAATTATTTTATGGTTTGAAAAGATTCTAACTCATTTTCAACAGCTTCAAAAAAGTTTCAATTGATTTTAAAAGATATCAAAGGATTTGAAAACGAAAAGAGTATTTCAAAAGTGTATAAGGAAT
>JAABKJ010012715.1:0-10461 GCA_011634705.1 Andricus grossulariae
AAGGAAGCGGCATATACATATATAAAGACCAACACATGCACGCGTCTGTAGTTCTCTGGCTCATCGCAGATGGCGCTAAATGTCGCCATTTCTCTGCACGGGAGTTGACCGAGCCTGGGTTCTGGACGTCCAGTCGTACACTCAAAGTGCAGTGTAGTGTGAACTTAAATAAATCCAAGTTTTCTCAGCATAGTGAAGTGTTATTATTGTTTACATCTTTCAAGCGAATTACGAGAATTATTATTAAACTTGATTGAAATCTTAATATACGAACTGTATTCTTAACAACGATTTTTTTAAAGAATGTTTAAAAACGTTTTCTTTCATTTGTATTTTACATAGTAAAATTATAATAAATTTATATTAAATTTATCATAATTGTAATATTATGTATGTATAATGCTATATATTATATTTACAATATTCAGAAAAATCAAATTTTAACATAAATGATTTATTTAATTTATTTCAATTATTTATTAAATGCGTGAATAATAAATAAGCCTGACGTATTAATTATTTAAAATAATAAAAAATAATTACATATTTCCTAGCCTAATCGAAGTATAATCATTGAAACTTAATTATTTTCCATGATTCATTCACACATCAAGCACTTTTAATGTTAAAAAATTGTTCATGTTTTATTAAAATAAATATTACGTTGTAATGAATTGAAATTCATATCCGGCAAAAAAGAATTTTTTTTTTAAACTTTTAGATGGCTGAGTGTGTTAAGCGACCGGACAAAGTTATAGCAACATAATATGAAGTTACATCCAAAGTTCGACACCCGGCTTATGTACAAGATTTGCGAAAACTCATTTTTTCTTTTCTTTGTGAACAAAAACTTTGTTATTATTTTTAATTAACTGCAAAATCTATATATTAGACTTTAATGTGATAAAAAAATTATATTATTTAATTATTAATTATTTTTAATCAAAATAGACGATCTGTCTAGAAACTAGTCGATCCCAGCGTTACATGCCAGTCTAGCCACTGGACAGTCAGCCTGTGGCGTGCCAGTGTCGGCTCAAGGCGGACAAGACAGAAACAGTACAGCTCCACGAAATTTTTCCACACGGGAATCTTTATTAATATGTACATAATATAATATAATATGTTTAATCCTTTGTAATGTTATATGCAATCCACTTAAATCCTTATAATACCTGAAGTGTTTTAACAGCAATCCTTTGAAATTGGATTTCATGAAACCCCGCCTTTTTACAACCCCTGATCTATAGGTTTTACGATGATTAGAGTGACGCAATTTCCAAATTTTAGTCAAATGGGTCAATATTTACCCCTCCTGAAATCGATTTGAAGTTTTCCCTTGGATTTGCATGGGAAAAAATGTGCAAAAATAAAAAGTTTACATGTAACTGTCTCTGGTTTCGTTCGAGTTTGTTGTCCAACCAGGACAACAATCTTTTATTATAAGCCAAAAGTAGTGGCAATTTACATAAATTACAATTAAAAAAATGTTTTAAATGGCTGATTCACATAAGAGCCGACCAAAAATATTATTTTCTATATTTAACAACAATGGGGGCCCAAATTTTGTATACCAATTGTACCGAAAAATGTATAATGCACTCAAATCCTTAAGTAATGGTCACAGTTGGTAAATTTTTTCAAACTCAATGGAGAAATTAATTCATTTTTTTTCTTCAAATTTTAGCAGCCGCTGAATTGGATTTTTTTCAAATTTATACTGTCACCGACTATTGCATAGTTTCTGAACATAAATTTGCCTACATTGTCAAGTTTGAGTTGTTTTCAATGAAAAATGGAGAAATTAATGTTTTTTTCAAAAATTGAGCACCTGCTATATTGTTTTTTTCAAGCTATCTAAATTTCTCTCAAATGTTTTTTCGTCAACTGCTAAATTAAGTCTCAGTCCTTGAACCTTTGTCTCAATGCGAATCTAGAACACGTTTTGCAATCTATAAGTCAGTATCTGAAAAAAAAATTACAAAAACACATTTTTAATCTTCGATATACATTATTATACATTATTTGTTATTCTTTGAATGCACATTTCCTCTGCTATTATCACTTCCTCAAAAAAGGAAAAGTAAATACCCTGATGTGAGCTGCGCATAAGCATTATCGACCTTTGCACACCTAATCGATGATCAAACACTTACCTAGGCTACAAGGAATCGTGCTGTCATTCACAGCCGCACAGTGCCAGAATTACCTGTACACATATGAGGTTCTTCCCATTTTTACTTGAAACCCACGCAACCCGAAAGCATAATCTGACGCCACATGGCATTCATGTGTCGCCACTAGATTCATATTACCGTAACTTTAAAAAAATCATAACATAATGAATCGTTTTGAAACACGCCCGACCTTTCTAGAAGGTGATTGGTCAGCTCTGGTCGAGCCTCCAAGACGTGACATGATTGCAAATTGACCTTCGTATCGTTCTTTCGTAATGCGTTGCGTTGGTACGTGTCAGCTGTCGCGAATACCAACCAAGTTTCCCCCTCCTTTTGATTACGATTCAGGTCCTGTTATCATTTGTTATCGGTAGACGCAATAATTGAAATCGACTTCCATTTGCCTTTAATACCTACGTCACAATTGCGTGTCAAAATAATTTATCTATTGATCTCGCAGAATCTGCTTGTACATATAGGAGGTAATTGGCCAACCTTACGCAACACAATTTGGGGGAGACGCAATATCTTTTGTTGAGTTTAGTTTAGTTTATAAGTCATGAGGCCAAATAAATGATAAACGAAAACTTGTTCTGAAATAAATTGATATTACAATGTAATGAAACTGACACTGACTTTCTTAATCGGATTAATATTAATAGTTATCATTTTTAAATGATCTTGACTCTCCTGTTTCTTTCAATAAGAAATGCCAGGGCATTTCTAATTAAGTAATAGCTTCTTTTTTCAAAAATGAGTAAGCAAGAGTAAGAAAATTCGTCAATGAAACTTGTCATAATTATGAAGAATATACTATCCTTTGTATCTTTTATTTTAATTAAATTTTTGATGTTTTGAAATCGAGGGGTTAACAATAGGGCGGAGCGAAAAGACTGAAATTATTCGAAGCGTTCGATATGTACAACTTTTTATTTATTGTTCAATTAACCAACGGACCCCCACAAAATGTATGGAAAAGGCCTTCCGGTCAAATTAACCCATTACGAATTTTGATCAGCATCACGTGAAGCAATAACTCGAACTTTAAAAAAAAATTGACCGAAAGGTCTTTTCCATACAATTTGTGCACGGGTTTTGAAAATAAAAGCATGTTTTTTGAACAGTTTAAAAAAATTTTAACTTGCACAATTTTGTTGAATTTGTACTTTTTTATCGTGGTGCACTGATAATATCATATTTCACTTCAAAGACGAATATCTGTGCAGAAACTGAATCTACCACCTTGTATGCAAAATTATTTGAAATATTAGAAAATTACGCGTCAAATCAGCTTACGTTGAAATCATTTTAATAAACGAGTCAAAAAATATTTGCTTTCAAAGTTAAAAGTTTTTTTTAGCTAAATGAACATTTTAAAATCTTGAGTTCAACTTTTTGCCAAATCTAGAAAAGTATTTCTAAAAATGTGGAAAAATCATAAAGTCAAGAGTAAATCCTACTCTTCAAATCTAAATCAAAAGCATGACTAAATATTATGTAAATGCTGCGTATTCATACAAAATATTTACTCGTGCAATAATTATTTTTGAGAGCCAAAAGTCTTATAAAAAAATGAATAGGGGAGAGTGGGGTATGGTGCCGGTGTGGGGCATGGTGTCCATTAGAAAAAACGCCCGCCTTTATTGATTTTCATATTAGTGTTTTACATAGAATGACTTGCTTTGTTTGGAAAAATAGTGATGTGATGAAATTTTTGTTTTAAAATACGTGTCAGAAGAGTTATTATGAAAAAACAGTTTTGACGGAAACAGATGGAAAGGATTCCCCTTACTTAACCGCGCAATTTCATGTTTTATTCCTTTGAAAGGGACCAGCATGAAAACATTGAGGTCATAACCTAAAAATATTAAAACTTATTGTTATGAAGTTATTTCCATTCCTAATTATAATTTCTCATTCCAAACACACTTCAAACAATTCTCTTAGTTAGTCATAATTACATGGGTTCAACAATTTATAAATAGGATTCCAATAGGATTAATAAGTAGGATTTTGAATATTATTGATCAATGCCTGTTTTGAATTTTCGCGCCTTTGGTATCTGTCGGTAAACAAGATATCTGTTAAAGGTAATTGCAGATATTTACATGCTGAATAGAATCTTCAAGGAGTAAGAGGTTTTAACTAGGTTTTGCGACATACTTTGCTTTGATTTATAAGAAAACATTTATTCAGTGTTGATCATGTCTCGAGTAATTTTTTTGTTACATTATACTCTTGAGAATTATTATATTGTATACTTTTTATTCTAAAATCATCAAATAATTACGTTGTTAAAAAACGTTTTTGAGTAATGACATATGTAACCTGATAATGTGAGCTTCTCAACAAAAAATACAGACATCGAAATCACATTTCAATTACAATTTATAAGAGATTTCATTCAAAGCCCGGCACCATACCCCATTCTACCCTACTCATCGATTACATAATATTTAATTGTACTCTTGATTTAGATTTAAAGAGTAGAATTTGCTCTTGATACTATGATTTTTACAAATTTTTAGAATTTAACACTTTTCTAGATTTGGCACGGAGTTGAACTCAAGATTTCAAAATGTTCATTTACCTAAAAAAAACTTAAAAATTTGAAACTGCATATTTTTTCACTCGTTTATTACAACAATTTCAACGCAGGATTATTCGACGCGAAATTTTCTAATCTTTAAAATGATTCTACACAGAAAGTTGAAGATTCAGTTTCTGCACAGATATTCGTATTGAAGTGAAGTATGCATTTTCAAATGGTCAAAGGAAATGTACCCAAACTTTCTGACAGTAATGTACCTATAAAAAATGCATCATTTTTAAACTCATAGGTAAAAATTTTTTAATTTTCAAACCTAAAAACCATACTGAAAAATTAATCGATTTAAAAGATAATTTACAAAACAAAATTTTGAATTCGGTTGAAACTCTAGCCAAAATCGTATTTTAAACATTTTTTCATCATTTTGTCCCACTGTAAGCCGGTATCTGTGGGAATTTTATCTATATACTTTTAACGAGGTTCTGGTGGTTCGGATTTCATCTCAAGCTGTAAATCCCTCTGTCATGCACTCAGGCCCGTGGAGAGGAAAACCGGGCCCGGGGGGGTGGGAATGACGGACCCCTATATGTAATTTTGAAAATTTAGAATTCAGATTCGTGCAATCTCCGGGCCCGGCAAAAATCTCCCCCCCCCCTCTCGTCCACCAGTATACACTAGACGGCAATACAATCCGTGGATGGAGGAGTAAAAAGCCATGTTGCCTAATATTTCAAATTAGGCATACTACTCTCGTTAGATGTATTACAAAACTAGTAGTCTTGCGCGCGCCTATTAATTTTTTGGTGAAACAGAATAAACCAAATACTTATTTTTTTGTATGTTATTTATATTCAATTAATGTTGCAAAATATCTGCATAAAGTAATTAGGAGGCTCGACAGGATGATGTCTGTAGCCTACAATAAGAAGCTCCTTTTCATTTTTTTTTCTCTGTTAAAGGAGTACATAATGAATTTCTCATATCTTATTTGTGAGTAAATTCTGTCATCGTCATCATCTGGAAAAATTGTGAATATCATTATAATTCATTTTATTATAATTGGCTTTTAAATTTGTTTAACATTTAACCTATTTGTAAATTATTTTGCCGTAATATTTTTTTTATTTTGTAAATGAAAAGAAAGGTTATTTTTTAAACAAATTGTGATTTTTTCGTTATAACATGTATATGAATATATAAATTTCAATTTAATAAATTAAATTTAAGAGAAATGAAAAATATGAAAACATGCATTGAATTTAGTAAGTTTGAAATGAGTTTAGAAAAATTCTAGGAAATTTAAAAGAATTTGATGAAGTGCAGAATTCAAAAGAATTTATACGAATTCCGGGTGAATTCGGAATGAAACCTAGTGAAATTCTATTGAATCTTTTAAAATATCATGAAATAATAAATTAATGAAAAAATTTTCATATTAATTCCAAATTTTAGTTATAAATTACGCCAGGGCATCCAATATTTATGGCCGTGTGTCATATACTATTTTTCTTCATCCCCAGCTGAAAGTACGTTTAATAATGAATGTTTTATTAATAAAATGCGTTGTCGGCTGCTAGCTCGGATGCTTGTTCTTTTGTGGCCTGCATCAGCACGCGCTGAGGCCACCTTGCGTAGCGCCGCTGCTCTCGGTCAGCAGAGCGACTGCATGGGATTCGTTTGTCCGCTCGACTTTTGTAAAGCCGAGGCTAAGTACACAATACTGAGTGAGTGTTTTTACGTCAGCGAGCCACAAAAATCTCGCCGGCAATCAGAGATCGCGTTAACTCTAGCAGGCCGCAAAAGCCATTGTTCCCGGACAGAAATGCAGCCGGGAAGGCGTACTTTCGGCTAGGAGACGAAGAAAAATACCTTGTGAGCTTTCAAAATTCCTCAAAATCACTGAAATCCTCATTATCCTGCAAAAAGAGCATGAAATACATTCACAACTCAAAATTAGATTTCCAAACTCCTCCTTTTCGGCTCATTATAGACAGATAAGTAACAAAGGAAAAAAAGAGGAAGAATTGAATCACTTCAAATTACTGAAATCTTTTAAAAATACCCTAAGATATTTCAACAACTTTGAAATTTTTTGGAATGCCTTAAAATTTTTAAATCTCTTGTAAGTGCTTCGGAATCTTTTTAAATACTCTAAAATATTTCAAATCCTCTGGAAACAATTAAATATTCTTTTGTAGTCTTTTGAAATACTCTTGTCGTATTCGAATCCTGTGAAATCTTTTGAGAAACATATTAAAGATCTTAAAAATGCCTTAGAATCTTCTAAACCAATAAAATAATTCAAATCCTATAAGTGACATTAAATTTCTGAAATCAATTAAAAAATTCTTAGGATCTTTCAAAGTACCTCAAGATATTTAAAATCCTTCAAAATATTTTGGAATTCCTTGAATTTGTTAGGCTCTTCAAAATCCCTTGTAATTTTTAAAAACACCCTAAAATATTTTTAATCCTTTGAAATTCTTTCAAATTATTGCAATAAAAAAATCCATCGATTCTTTAAAATTCACTTGAAACTTTTTCAAGCTTTAGAAATTGTTTTGGCATCTTTTAAATACTCTAAAAGTTCTCAAATCTTTTACAATTTTTGAAAATTCCTTTAAATTATTGAAATCTCTTGGAAATGCCTTGGAGTTTTTTCAAATTCCTTAAATATTTATTTGAAATATTTTAAAATTACTTGAAAGTTGAAACTTTTTGAAGCTTTCGAAAATGGCTTGGAATCTTCTAAAAGGCTCAAAAATATTTCAAATCCTCTGAAATCAATTAAATTACTGAAATCAATTGAAAAATCCTTGGAATCTTTTAGCATGCTCTAAAAGTTTTCAAATCCTTTAAACTTTTTTTAAATTCTTTGAAACTTGAAATTTTTTTTTGAATGCCTCGACATTTTTTTAAATACTCCAAAATATTTAAAATCCTCTGAAATCAATTGAAATTTCCTCGGATGCTTGAAATTATTTTAATCTCTTTAAAATCATATAAAAATTTCAAAAACAGCCTTAAATATTCCATATCCTTTGAAATTCCATTAAATTATTTCAATAAAAAAAATTTAATTGAGTCACTAAATATTTCAAGACCTTTTAAAACTTTAAAAATCACTTGAAACGTTTTAAAGCTTCTGAAATTGCCTTGGAATCTTTTTAATTGCTCTAGAATACTTCGAATCCTCTGAAATCAATTAAATTACTGAAATCAAATGAAAAATCATTGGAATCTTAAAGAAAACTTTAAAAGTTTTCAAATCCTATATTTTTTTTTTAAATTCCCTAAGGTATTCCTAATCTTTAAAAATGTCTTCAAATTATTGAAATAAATATAAAATTCCCTTAAATATTTTAAGCTCTTTACAGTTTTTTAAAATTCCTTGAAATTATTGACATATCTTTAAAATGTCTTGGATTCTTTTAAAATACACTAGAATATGCCCAATCCTTTGAAATGTCTTTAAATTATTGAAATTAAAAAAATTCCTTGGAATCTTCAAAAATTCTCTTAAATATTTTCCTAAAGTATATATTCAGTTGGAATCTTTTAAAATCACTCGATATTTTTTAAATCCTCTCAATTGCAATTAAATTACTGAAATCAATTGAAAATTCCTTAAAATCTGTTGAAATACCTTATAATATTTCCAATCCTTTGAAATTTCTTCAAATTATGGAAATAAATACAATCACTTGAAACTTTTCAAAGCTTTCGAAACTGACTCACAATCTTTAAAAATCATCTGATATCAGTTAAATTACTGAATCCAATTGAAAATTCCTTAGAATCTTTTAAAATACTCTAATTTTTCCAACCCTTAAACTTTTGAAAATGCCCTGAAAATTTTTGAAATACTCTAAAATATTTCAAATTTTCTGAAATCAATTAAATTACTGAAATCAACTGCAAATTTCTTGAAATATTCTGAAATGCTCTACAAGTTTGCAAATTCTCTCAAAAAATTTTAAAATCCTTCAAATTATGTAAATCTTTTGAAAATGCCTAGCATTCTTTGAAATGATCTAAAACTCTCCTAATCCTTTAAAATCCCTTGAAAGTGTTGAAACAAATACCTACAATATTTCCAGTTCTTTAAAATCACTTTAAACTATTAAGAGCTTTTAAAAATTCCTTATAATCTTTTAAAACTTCCTAAAGATTTATTTTTAATATTTAAAAATCACTCGAAACTTTTCAAAGTTTCAGAAAATACCTTGTAATCTTTTTAAATACTCTAAAATATTTCAAATTTTCTGAAATCAATTAAATTACTAAAATCAGTTGAAAATTTCTTGGAATATTTTGAAATACTCTAAAAGTTTTCAAATTCTCTCAAAAAATTTTAAAATCCTTTATATTATGTAAATCTTCTGAAAATGCTTAGCATTTTTTTTAATTATTCAAAACTCTCCTAATCCTTTAAAATCCCTTGAAAGTGTTGAAACAAATACCTACAAAATTCCCTAAAATATTTCCAGTTCTTTAAAATCACTTTAAACTTTTAAGAACTCTTGAAAATTCCTTGTAATCTTTTAAAATTTCCTAAAGATTTATGTTAAATATTTGAAAATCACTTGAAACTTTTTAAAGCTTCCGAAAATACCTTGTAATCTTTTGAGATACTCTAAAATATTTCAAATCCTTTTGAAGCAATTAAATTACTCAAATCAGTTGAAAATTCCTTGACATTTGTTAAAATATCCTAAAATATTTCAAACCTTTAAAAATTTTTTGACATTCATTGAAATTACTGACATCTCTTTCAAATACCTTGGATTCTTTTCAAATGACCTAAAATATGCCCAGTCCTTTAAAATTCCTTCAAATTATGAAAATATATATCAAATGCCTTAAAATCTTCTGAAATTCTTTCAAATATTTTCTTCAATATATGGGTGTCTTTTTTAACTTGAGATATCGAAATGTCTCAAAAAATACGCATACTATGAAAAAAATATCCGTAAAAAAACTTTTTATTTTCCAGGGAGACTTTTTATTTACTAACTTACGTTTTTCATAAAGGAGAATCTGAATCTGTGATAAAAAAAATGGGGTTCCCATTTGCAATTGCAAAGTTGACCCCCCCCCATGCCTCCTGGGGGTGGGGTAAATTTGTTCAAAGTCACTTTTCCCCCTCGAAAATAAAAAGTTTTTATTACGGATATTGTTTCATAAGATGCTTATTTTTGGAGATATTTCGATGTCTCAAGTTTTAAAAAAACACGCAGTATATCAATTTGAAATCTTTTTAAATCAATTGAAATTTTTTAAATCCTCTGAAATCCTATTGAATTAGTGAAATCAATTAAAAATTCCTTAAAGTCTTTTATATGACCTCAAAATATTTAAAATCTTTTGAAATTCCTTGAAATTGTTTAAAGCTCTTGAACATGCCTTGGATTTAAAAACATACCCTATAGTCTTTAAACTTCTTTGAGATACCTTCAAATTATCAAAATCAATTCCTTAAAGTATCGGTGATTTTTTTAATTTTAACATTTTTTTAAATTATAAAATGTTTGATCTGTAGACAAGCACAGATCTCTGACATACTTCTATTCAAGCAGAAAAAAATAATTATTCGAATATGTCACTATAAGGAAATGGAGACTTTAATCCTGTTGGTAAAGTAGAACCGAAACCTACACTGTAAAAAAAGCTTTGGTGATATTTATAAGCAGCTAGTAATTATACGTGCAGTGTATTTTCAAATTATAATGT
>JAABKJ010012716.1:0-10461 GCA_011634705.1 Andricus grossulariae
GGATGCGTAACGAACATGCGAATCATCAAGGTAACCCTAGTAAAAATAAAAATGTATGACAAAATCGATAATTAATAAGTAGTTTTTTATCAACATTTCTAAGCCATTACTAATCTCTTGAACTAGAAAATATTGAACACTCATGGCACCTTCTTCCCAATGTTGAAAAAGATTCTGAAAAAGTGTGCCATAAAGGCATTTTTTTATACTAAGAAACTTTTTTCTAGACACTTTTCCTTTTAAATCATGCTATATTCTTATAGTGAATTTATCTTCTTTTTTTTCGATTCTAGAAAGTTCATTGTAGAAAATCATTATAAAGACAACTGTTATAGGATAATCGGCATCAAAATAAATTATAAAAAATATTGAAGCAATTATGTAAAAAATAAATAAACTACAAAAAAACTGTTTATTTCAGACCACTCCTAATTCTATAATTTATACATTACGCAACAGACATCATAAAATTCCCATAATATATTTGAAATGGCTTGAAATTTCATTGAAATCTTGAAAATTAGGTGTATAAATATATTTCATTTTTTATTTTGAACTTATCACTTTTATATACATTATGTTAGCGGAGGTGTCGTAACCGATTAAAAAATTTCACAATACCCTTCTATCATTGTTTAAATAACGCTGAAAATATTACACAATTGCGTTCTTCTACTAATCTTTTCACAATTATAGGTTTCTAATTTTTTTAATTCAAAAAATTTACATATTTTTAAGAATTATTTGGACAAAACTTTTCTTTTACAATTTATGTTGATATTCAAGTATAACTTACATCCAAAGAGATATTCGCGTTTTTTTAGTTGGCGGCGATTCACTATATCGGAAATCTTGATAGACTATAATTGACTTATACGGAATAAATTGGAATGAACAAGTTTTAAGTTAAGTATTTTTAATGAATTTTCAACATTCGAAATTCATTAACCTTTTTCATCTTTTCACAGAAATATCATCAGGTATGACGCTCAGAACAAGGGACTTTCTGGCCAAGTTTGTGATCAGCAACGAACATGCGAATCAACAAGGTAAGTTCTAGCACAAAACATTGTTTTTTTAACAAAGACATTAATTAATAAGCAGTTTTGATATTAACATTTTTAAACTAATAATAACCTTTTGAACTAGAAAATATTCTACACGTATGGAACTTGTCTTCAATATTTGAAAGAAAAATTTGCGAAAAATATACCATACATGTATTTGATTTTTTTATTGAGCAACCTTTTTGTAGGCTTCCTCTCTTGAAGCATGCCCTTCCATAAGATATTTCTGTCAAATGAAAAATAATCATAACTATATTAGCAAATGCTTAAAAATAATAACACTCTTGCAGATTGATCCCTTTAGAGAAAAAATTCTAGGAAAATCAGTACAGGCCTATAATCATATCCCTATAATGAATTTCCTTAATTTTTTTCGCGATTATAGGAACTTTATTGTAGAAGACCATTATATAGACAACGATTATAGCATAATCAGCTTGGATATAAATTATACAAACATTTTCAAGGAATTATTGTAAAAAGTAGATGAACTACAAAAGAACACTTCATTTCAGGCCACTCATATTTGAAATTATTTGAAATTCTACGTTGAATAAATAAATATGTAATTTGTTTGTACTTCCTGAGAAATTAATAAGGATGCTCTAGACCACGCTAGACGAAGACGTGAAGAAATATTTTTCTATCGAAAATGTTTCCATTTCAGAAAATAAGAAGAAACTCAATTATAATCAGAAAATAGAGCTAAAACTATAACTATAGTAAGAATTAAGCAAGATAATGAAAGGTATAAAATGTGATTGCCACGGAAATCTGATAAACTCTTGAAAAATGGAAGCAAAGCTATAGTTTGTCAGTGATTGAAGTGTTTAAAGAGAAAACTTCTAAAAGATAAGAAACAAAATGTTGATGCCTATGGAGAAAAATAAATCAGATGTTAAAAAAGGTTTAATATTTACCACATTTTGCCGTATGAAATTTAAAGAAACCAGGCAAGGTTCGAGTCAGCTTTGGTGCAGCAGTCGAAGTCAACGGTAAATCATTCAATGATTAACTTTCAACTGGCCCTGACTGGTTAACATACCTGTACGAAGTCCTTATAATGTTCCGAAAGTATTAATTTGCATTTACTGCAGATATACGTAAAATGTTCATCCATGTAGAAATAATTGAGGAAGACAGCTAGGCTAAATGTCTTTTCTAGAAAGATTTGAACACTGAAAAAATGAACTTTGTCTCACAAATGCACATTCAAGGCGATTTAACTTTTGTCCCAAGAGAGAAAAACTATAGTCTTTCAGCCCCGCTCCCTACAATGACATTTTTACGGAATCTTGCGTTAATCAGCTATTTTTCTGCATGGTAACTCGATTGTAGAGTTTATGATAAAAGTTGTGTCCGGTTGTATCGGTTGTAATGTCGAAAACTAGTAACAATGAAACACCAGCTCACATCCTGGAGAAAGCCAAGGGTGTGGTAGAAGAATCAGTGCAGGATTCAAAACTTTTTCTTCTACTTCGGAGAGTGAAAGTATATTTGTCATACAGGAACATGTCAAGTAAAGAACAAAAAAACGAAGGCTTTTGTAGAGTAAATTTTTATTGCAAATCATAGATTCAAGCTTGGTTTATTGTGCTATTATGTAGTTGTAGACACATTACATATTTTCTAATGCCGTTATTTACGAATCTGATTTCATTCCCTTGCCGTACAGCTTCAGAATCTTGCCTTCGCTTTACATGTATCAGAAAAAATAGCGTGTGTAACGCAATAATACAATACAATACAATAATACAACAATATACTGTTTGATAGTGTTTTATCCATACAAGTAGGTAAAAATACAAAGATACCTGCAACAAGATTTACCCTCAGTTTTTTCCTATGATAACTTCAGAACAAGCGGGAATGCACAATGAAACATGATGCGAATTACGCAAATTTCGAAATCAAATTCCAGGAATCGTTTAGGACGCCAAATGGGATTGCATTAAATCTTCCGCATAATTTTACAAAATGGACATATAATTAATTTCAGGCCAACAAATACCATCCATTAAAGAAATATAAGGAGCAGATGTGCCTGTTTTTGACTTAATAGGTTTCTTATTTCCAATAAAAAGCAAGGGATGAATTCTGACACAGAAAATTTGGAGATCAATTCCGTAAATAGCTGGGATGATTCTGTTGCCGAGGGAGAATAAGCCGGTATATCGGAAAACATTTAATTTAAATATTCATGTGGAACCAGCATCAACTGAGTTCTGATTCAACTTCAGTTCTGTTATTGTATTTGTATATTTTGTTTTGAAAAGGCTTATGCAATGAGGTGTCCGTTATTTTGGCGATATCGGTATTTTTTCACCCGCTTACCCCCCAAAAGCTTTTAACATAAATGAAAAAAATTCGTGCAAAATGTAAGAAAAATCGGTTCACATTAACACGTGCTCCCGAACCGGTGAAATTTCAAATGGAAAACACACGCATTTTTCAGCCCTCTTTATTCGAATATTTATACCTTTTCTTTGAGTAGACATAAATGAATGAAACTTGGCTGACTTTGAGGACATAATACAAAGAACGAAATATAATTTTTTCGGAATTTTTGGAATATACATTTTTATTGAGTTTAAGCTCTCCAAAGTACACATTTTTCTGTCTTTCTACACCCTACAATGCATAATAAACGTTATTATTATTAAAAGTAAAGTGGCCTTATATTTCAACGACAATATCGCGCTCCTAATATTTTCTGTTATTATTTGATAATATATAATTTAATCCTCTATTTCTGCTTACAGAATTAGTTTCGCCATTGGAATGTTTGCCAAGTAGCGATACTCTCCCTGATGCTTCTCATGCGAATCGTTGCCGACCTTCTAACTCTTATGGTAAACCTCCTCCTGAGGAGACACCTCTTCGTACCAGGTCTAGGTCTCATCCTGTAAGGACTCCTTCTTATGACATACTTCGATTTCTTGGATATTATGGACTTAACTTGTTTTTATTCGGATTATTCCCAGGAATTATCCGCGCCGAGTGTTCGAACTTCGAAGATACGTTTTCCCGCCCGATAAACCAATTCAAAGGATTACAGGACCTCGTGCATATCAGCCTTTTCCAATAAAAGAATATATTGTATTATCAACAGTCACTGGCGAAATTTTTGCAGCATTGGAGTACAGTGGTTTTCTTAATGGAATATATAATTTTGCTTGCAGCCGGGTGAAAATAAACATGCACGACGAAAAGCTTACCCTATTGACCACAGAAGAAATCGCTGACTGTCCAGTGGGCCCTCGCGGACCATTCTCACGGAATTTTAGAAGAATTCATGTAACCCATATAAACCAAAATCTTCAACCCCAATAATTCAGTTTCTCGAGACAACATTCTCTATATTATCTTGAAATCTGAGATAAGTAACTCTAATATTGTATGTTTTCATGATTTCTGTACATCTGTTTGGCACTTCTGTTTTGAATTAAATATTTACCCGTTAAACATTGTATTGTATCTTGTGTGTATATACAAATATAAAGTGAATTGAGAAACTTCTGGTCATATCAACAATAACACTAGAGGCTGGGTTTAACCAGACTGGATTTACTAGTTCCGAGAATTGCTGTCGTGGCGATTTCGGACTGAGGGTAGCGCGCCTGGGCAGCGAGACAGGGTGTTCACCCAAAGCGCGGTACACCAGCAGCTTTGCGGAAATGCGCAAAGCGTGGGTACTCCAGCTTGTGCATTGAGCAATATTAGGAAATGGTTTACACGGCCCTGACTGGTTACATTCGGACCGGCTCTAGTTTATATACATTAATGCTCCTGCCTTTGCAGTTCGAGCTATTTTGTAAGATTCTCCGCTTCTCTTGTATCCTTTGTGGAAGCATATAATTCCAAGAGTATTTTAAGTATAAGACCGAAAAGCCAACTGCAAAGTAAAAAATAAATAAATAAATAAACTTATGATGGAAATATTATTTCAATATTAGAAAATTCTGTAAGGCGAAAAGTCTTTCTTCAAACACTTAATTTACACCATGTTTTAAAAAAGCGCTCATTATTTCTACTTCAAAGTCGTATTATTGCAATTAAAACAGTTCAAACATTTTTCCTTTCGGAAACAGAGGCACAGTGAAATGATTAATTTTAGAAAGACTTTCCTGAAACAAAAGTTGAAATATATTGTTATAACATGCATAAAAACCCGTATTTGTTCTAAAAAGATTCTTTTTCTGAGTTCAAATGTACCTTCTACGACCAATATCGGCCTGTAAGAGTCCTGTGCGTTATTGAACACCTCATATGGGTCGCTGAAATCCTAAATAAGTAATGAGAAATTTTCCAACTTCAAACGTTATTATTTTAAAATTGCCTAATTAGCAATCTTCAAGGAAAAATTACTCAATTTTCAATGTTTTCAATTAAAATGGTACAATTTTGTTTCAAGTTTAGAATTTTCATTTCAACAATTTTTATTTGATCAAAACTGAAATTAAGTAGCGAATAAGTTCGAAGATATGAGAAAAGAAGTTGAATGGTCGCATTTTTCTTCAAAATTTCACAAAAACTAGCACTTTGAAAAAAAAGTCGAAAAAGTGGCACGATCCAAACCCTGCAATAAAATACAATTATATGCACCCTCAGAAAAACGTCTTTTTAATTCAAACAAACATTGGTTAAACCCTATATCAATGCTAGAATTTGTTTGATTCAAATAAAATTTGCTTCAATCAAACAATAGAGTGTTTAAACCCCATAAATTTTACTTAAATCTGAAAAATATTTTTGATTTTATCAATCAGATATTTATTTGACGATATATCAACAATTACTGTGAAAATTTGGACAAGGAGTCAGAATTTCAGCAAAAACTTGTAGTTCCTAAGTGAAATTATTTTTGCATTTCAAATTGATTTTAAGAAAGTAGTTACAATATTCTAATTGTATCGTGTGTTAAAGTATTCAGTGATTTTTCGTTCTGTTTACTTCAAACATAAGTTATCTGACTTTCTCAAGGTAAAATTTTTATACACGTGCAAGAGCTCAGCTTCTACTTAAAATATTATGTAATATTGATAAAAATTTGCGACGCCACTAAGCCCTAAAATTCTCCATATATGCGCTATGAGTTCGAAATGGGGAATACCCAAATATCTCAGAACAGTATATACACACGAAACATTATATAATTCATTAGTTACGCTGTTCTAGAAATTCTGCGGTTATCAGTTTTTCCTAAATTTTGAAAAAATGTGGATTCCTTGGTGTCTGCTTTTAACCTTGGACGTTATTCTTAATTCTATTGGTAAGTACAGAATGTATATGGTAATTTTCTTTCGCTACTTTTTGGAGAAACAATATCTCTTGGAAAATAAAACTGAAACATCTGAGATTTACACAGTACTTATATCAATTTTTGAACTAATTATTAAACTTTTGAATCATCAAATACGTTATGTTGGTGGAAGTTGTTTCGGTATTATGTTCTTTAAGTAGACTAGAATGTTACAAAATCGCGTTCTTTTGGTAAAATTTTCGCCATTACACGTTCCTAATTATTCAAAAGGAAAAAATGTAGATATCTTTTAGAATGGCTTGGCAAACTCTTATTTCACAATTTATGTGGATATTCAGGTATAATAATTTACATCCGAAAGAGATGTTCGCGTTTTTCTTTTTAGTGGGCGGCGAATCACTACCGTAAATCACAAAGAGGCTGCATACGACTGATACGAAATGAAATGGAATAATTGACTTAGGCTTTTACTACTTTTAGTACATTCTTAGCATTATAAATTCATCCATTTTTGTTGTCTTTTCACAGAAACATCATCAAGTATGCCGCCCAGAACAAGGGACTTCCTGAAAAATTTTGGGATGAATAACGAAACTGCGAATGGTCAAGGTAACCCCAGTACAAATAAAAATTTATAACAAAATTGTTAGTTAATATACAGTTTTTATATTAGCAGCTTAAACCCATTTAAATTTCTTGAAACTTGAAATATTCCACACGTATGTAATTGTTTCCAGTGTTTTAAACAAAAAGCTTTCGAAAAAGTATACCATAACGAAATTTTATTTGTCTACTGAGCATCTCATTTGTAGAATCTGTCTCTTTTGAAGAATGCTTTTTCATAAGATATTTCTGAAGAATAAAGAAAAATCACAAAAATTGTAACAAGCGCCTACACTCAGGGAAAAAATATCTTCAATGAAAAGACCTGTTTACTTGGATATGGACGAAAATTTGGCTGATTCAAACAAATTTTGGTTGGTTCAACAAAAAATTTAAATGATTCATTAACATTTTGTTATTGAATCAACCAAATACTTTATCTACCAAAATATTTGGTTGAAACAACAACGACAACATTTCAGTGAGTTAAAAAAACATTTTGTTTCGTTGTTCATACGGCCGCAAGTGTTAGTCGCTGTTCGTAAAACAGCTGTATTTGCAAAGTTAACGGTGAATTTGCTCGTCCGTGCAAACTATTATACGTTTTTAATCAAATACCGAAAAAAATCACTTGGTGTTCTCACTTTAGTGAGCGTGTTTTGGATGTGAACGTGATATGTATGTTGCTGATTGAAAGCAGATGATGTCATGTTGCCTTCGAGGTAAACATTGACATGTACTTTCACAATGAGATACCACGATTAAGATTACCCTCCTGGTGTAAGTTTTGTTGCGAGTAATCTTTACTGTCAAATCCGGGTGAAGATTACATTTCGTTTTTTCTGTGTATTCAAGCCCCAACTTCTGTGAACTCACCGTTTTTCTGTGCTCTAGAACATAAATTAAATTAAATATATTTATTAGAGTTCTCTAAAAAAATCCGTTCAGTTCCCTAAAAATCATCGAAATCCTCTAAACTGTTTAGAATACATTGAGGTTAAAAATACCCTTGAATCTTATGAAATTCCTTAACATACCTTAAAATCCCTTGAACTTTTTGATATCACTAGCAAGTTCATTTAATTTAATTTATTGTCCAAAGTTTTATAGAAATTCCTTGAAATCTTTGAAATTCCTACAGAGGTCTTTGAATCCCTTCAAACATTTGAAATCTCTTAAAATTCTTTAGAATCTATTACAATAACTTAAAACCTTCACAATCTTTTGAAAACCCACAAAATCCTTCAAGAAGCCCTAATATCCGTAAAGTTGTTTGAAATCTCCGGAAATCTATTATAATCTTTTAGAATTCCTGGAGATGTTTGGTAATCTTTGAAAAGCTCAAAGAAAATCCTTTAACTATTTTGAAACCTTATGAAATTTCTTGTAACCCATGCAATTATTATGAAATCTCTTAAACTTCTATAAAATTCCTTAAAATTGGTGGGGGCGTTTATAAATCCGTAGACACTTTTTGAACTCGCATTAAAATCTGACGAAATCGTTTAAAATACGTGGAAGTTATATGAAATAGTTTGAAATTCCTTAATATTTGTTGAAATTCATTAATTTATTTGAAATCTTTAAACTCATTCAGAATCTTGTTAAATTTCTTGGAATATGCGAAATTTCTTGAACATTATTTCTTTTCATACTGCTTTTCACAATTATTCTCTTTAATGATTTTTCTAGAATTGTGAAAAGATAAAAAAAACATTCACGATAGAAAAATCATTATGAACCTATACTGAATTTCCTAAAATGTTTTTTGTAAGAGTAGCTTGGTGAAAAAATTAAGTTTGTATTAGAATAAGAAAAGGTCATGTCCAGGTTCACCCGAATTCGGTAGCACACATTTTTTCCTTGAGCTCAGGTAAACTGGAAAGGCCGACTAGGTTCCCCTAGACTAAATAATTTCTGTGCGCCGAGAAACCATTTTTCTTATTTTTCTTCACACAATTTAAAGTCCATTCTTATAAGATGCAAACACTCATATTACTTATTGTAAAACAATTCTATTTCGAGTACCGAGAAACTATTTCCACTTTTTTCCATGCACAATTCGAGCTCCGCTCTTATCAGATGCACACGTTTATATACACAATTTCAAGTCGAAATTAATAATACTTATTGAACGTACATTCTAACCTTTCCATTATGGAATGTGTGACTTCCAACCTTCTTAGAAATCTGATTAAATGCTTATCTCAAGAAGGATTTCAATAGTTGTAATAAAAATAATTTTATGTGATGAAATTATGTTGGAAATCTCAGCTCTTTTACTCAAACTTTAGGATTCCTTTGCTCGAAATTATTCTGTGATACAATATAGAAAATCCATACTTACTGGAACACAATTACGCATGTAGCACGCTTACACACCTTGCAAGTTTCACTTCACAAGTCAGCTCAAAAATAATGTAATTATAGCATATAACACTACGCGATGACGCCGTCTCTGTCGGAAATCAAAGTTCCAACTCCAAAAGAAGGAGACTGTACGTGCATGCGAATGCACTTCTAGTATCTCTGATATTAACGTTCACTATCAGTGCACGCATAACGAAATAATTTAAATTTGAATATTTAATACTCTATTTCTTCTTACAGAATTATATTCGCGGTTCGCGTGCTCAGAAAATGGCCAGCGCTTGCCTGATACTCCTCGCCCGAATCGTCACCGACCTTCTTCACCTTCTAGCAGACATTCTCCTGAAGAGCCACGTCTTTGTGCCAGGTCTAGGTCCAGAACTCCTCCTGTAAGGCCTCCTCCTTCTGACATCCGTGCATTTAAACTTGAACAACTTCGTCTTATGCGGATTATTCCCTGGAGTAATCCGCGCCGAGTGTTCGAACTTAGAAGACATGTCCTTTCTCCCGATAACCCAATTCTATGGAAATCAGGTCTGGAATATCGGCCTTTTCCAGAGAAAGAATATATTGTGTTATCAACATCCACTGGTGAAGCTTTTGCAACATTGGGGGACAGTGGTTTTCATTTTAGTGGAATATATAATCAGTCTCGAAAACGGGTAAAATTTAACATACTCGACGGAAAAATTACCCCACTAACCACAGGAGAAATAAACGACAGTCCCGTAGGCCCACGCCGATTATTGGAACCGAATTTCAGAGCAGTTCATGTAACCGATGTCAACCAAAATTTTCCACAGCATTGATTTAATTTCTCAAGGCAAAATTTTCTATATCATGTTTAACCCTAATACATGTAACTGTATTAGTATTATGCTCAAAATATTCTCTATATATCCGTCCGGGAATTCTGGTTTAGGTGAAAATAATTTTCAATAAACATTTTACTATATCTTGTGTCGTTTTTTCATTAATTTAAATTTGTTAAATTTAGTGCCATTTTTCATGATTATAACAAAAACTGCGTGTATTATCAAAAACCGGTCAAACAAAATGTGTATATATATATATATATTGTTATTTCGGTTTCGGTTTCTATTCCTTTGGAATAGAACTGAAGGGCCTATGACAAAGCCACCGAACGCGTCCTCGGGT
>JAABKJ010012717.1:0-10461 GCA_011634705.1 Andricus grossulariae
TGTAGCGTCGTGATTTTTCACCGTCATAAAAGAAGAATCACCAAGAAACGGGTTTTTGACCCTAAAATCAGATTTTTTAGGCATGTTTCGTGAAAGTTATCTTTTTACTGTGAAAAAAGGTACCTTGAAAAATTAATTTTTTTATCCTGGAAAACCTGAAAAAGTCCTGAAATTTTTTTTCCAAAAAGGCAGAAAGTGTGCCGGACTACGCAACATTTTAGGCTCTGAAATTGAACCAAGGGAATTTAAAATCTAAGTCATGCAGTGGAAACAAAAAAGATCAGAAAGATCAGGGGACAAATTAAAAAAAAAAAATTGGTTGAATATATATTTCTACAATATGTATCTATAATTTATATTTAAAAAAAAAAACTAAATTGGCCTTTTTCGATGTTACAGAGACTGGAAGAACAATTTGCAGCGCAATTGGAGGAGCAAGAGGCAATTTACGGGCCTAGCGCTATACCTCTCTGTCTACCACCAGATTTACCTGACCTTACGCATCACACAGCGAATTCTACGCGTAGTTCACTATCTTCCGTAAGCGAAGGTTAAATGCAAAAATCATCTCTTCAATTTGAATTTTGTCGGCGATTTTGAAAACACGAGAGAAAAAAAAACACGTCAAATCTGCGATATTGTCGTGAATCCGAGAATAATCGAAACAAAGCCTAATATATAATTATTCTTCCATACAGAGCTGTTGGCAAGAAATGTTAAATGTTGATGCGCAACATAAAAGATAAGACAACAGACTGGTGTGTTCCTACGAAAAAAAATGAAATAAAATGTATTCTTCTACGTTTTTCTTGGCTCTCGAAGCCAAGAAAAAAATGTTCAGCGAGAGAATGAATTGTTTGGTAGCTTTCCCGAAAAAAAAATGGAAAAGCCGTACGTCTTGCTCAATTATTACCGAAGATTAGTAGATAGGCAGGGGCGTTTCCCGATAAAAAAATTCCCACCTTACAGACTTTCGAGACGATTCTACAGCTGGAATATTGAAGAAACTTAGCACGGACACGAACCACTTTCGGTGTGGAATGGTCTCGAGGTCGGTAAGGTAGGAATTTTTAGGTAACAAGGGCCCCTGCCTATCTACTGAGGTTTTTTCTCCAGACTCTTGCCAGAGATTTTGGCACAGGAGATACGAATTTGTAAATAGTGCGATTACAGGAGAAAGTATATGTTGGTACAATTCCACCTAATCCGCCCGATCAGAGAAATTATCATTTATTTTGATAGCCTGCTGTGGTAAAGTCTGCGATCAATTAATAAATGTCAGTTGGATCGGAACGAACGCAGCCCATCTGGTATGCCATAGTAATTTTTCATTATTATTCGCGATATGGTACAAAATAAATCTATATTTTGAATCTTTTTTAAAACATTTTCGAGATTAGGTATAATAGCGATCGTGCAACCAGCATATGCGTGCCATGGAGGCATTTTGTAACATATTTACTGCGCGTGAATATTATTGTAAGCTGTTTCACTTTAGACTTTGAGACTAGGGATGGGCGATTCTCGAAAAAAAAAGAGAGAGAATCGATTCCCGAAATTGACGACTCGATTTATCGATCTGAAATAATTGACTTTTGAATCGTATTTTTATAAAAAATCATTATTTTGTATCGACAGTATATAATTTATTTTTTTAAACTTTTCAATTCTTGGAAATATTATTAAATCTGTTAAACCACAATATGGCTTGAAACATTTTTAAATCCTGTGAAATCTTAGGAAATTCCTTCAAATCTTGTACTAATCATTCCAATTTTTCTGGAAATCCCTTTAAATTCTTTGAAATCTAAAGATATCCCTGGAAATCTTCGAAATTCTGTTAAAATTTGAAATTTTGAATCAGTGATAAATCTTCAACCAGAAAAAATGAATTTTCAAGGAATTAGTTCAAGTTTCAACCAAAATGATGAATTTTCAACCAGGCAGATTAATTGTCAAAAGTTGAAAATTGAATTTTCAATCTTCTTCAATTTTTAACAGTTGAATGATCAATTTTTTTGGATTTTTAACAGTTGAACATTCAACTGTTGAAATATGAATTTTCAAAAAAGTATAAATTTTCGATTAAAATTATGAATCTTCAACTGGAATAGTTACATTTTCAGTCAACAAAATTAATTTTCAACTAAAGATATGATGTTTCAACTAAAATCCAATTAAAGATATCTCTGGAAATCTTCAAAATTCTGTTAAAATTTGAAATTTTTAATCAGTGATAAATCTTCAACCAGAAAAAAAATGAATTTTCAAGGAATTAGTTCAACAATTATGAACAATTATGACATATGATATATTTTCCAAAAATTGAAATTTCAACTTAAAAATTAAAGAAAATTGAAACGATTTTTGGAAACAATTGAAAATTCAAGTTTTCTTCGTTTTTCAACAGTGGAATTTTTTCAATTGTCGAAAATTTAACTGCTAAAATTTCATTTTCAACGTATAAAAATTCAACTATCCAAACTGCAATTTTATTCAATTTTCAACAGCGGGCTTTTCAACTGTTTAATTTTCAACAGTTGACAATTGAAGAAAACTTAAAATTGAATTTTCTATCAAAAAAGACGAATTTTCAACCAAAAACATGAATTTCCGACTAAAAAAGGTCAATTTTTAATTTAAAAAATTACTTTTTAACTAACTTGTTCAATTTTCAGCCAAATAGATGAATCTTCAACTGGAATAGTTTTATTTTCAGTTGAAGAAATTATGTCAGCAATATTGACTGATTCATCTGTTAAAAAAACTATTTTTTCAGTAAAATGACTGATTTTTATGTCAAAGTATACTTGATTAATTTAATCAGTCAAATTTTGACATATTTAAATTTAGAGTATACTTCAAAATTCCCAGAAATCCTTCAATTTTCTTTAAAATCCCTTGATATCCTTAAAAATCTGTAAGAATCCTTTTGAAATCGAATTAAATCTCTAAAAATCCCGTAAAATACTCTGAAATATGTAAAATTCCCTGAAATACACTCTAAATTGCAATCAGACAAAAGTGACTGATTCGTAGTCAATTTTTACTGATCCAAATAATCCGAATTCGACCACAGACAAATCAGTAACTGATGAAATCAGTCACTTTGAAGGATTCAATTTATTATTTTCACTGATGAAATCAGTCAATTTCTCTTGACTGAAAATCAGTCAGCAATTTTGGCTGATTCATCTGTTAAAACGACTGTTTTGTCAGTAGAAGTTACTGATTTTTCAGTCAAAGCATGATTTATCAATTTAAGCAGTCTCTTAAAATCCCAGGAAATACCCGAAAATAATCTGAAATCTTTTGGCAATCGTTTTAATCCATTTACATTTTTTTATATTTCGTCTTTTTGCTTGAAAATAACCTTTTTATTGAGAAATCGTGGATTCGAACTGAAAATCTTTTTCGGTTTCGGATTCAACTATTTTGTTGAAAATTCGTCTTTTTTGGTTGAATTGAACTATTTTTTGTTAAAAATAAAAATCTTTTTTGGTTGAAATATAAACTGTTATATTTTTCTCAGAGAATTCATTTTTTTATGAAAGTTCTCACTACTTGGTTGAAAGTTGAACTCCTCTGTTAAACATTGCTTTTTTTCATTGAATATTAATCATTTTAGTTGAATATTAATAATTTTAGTTAAAGTTTCAACAGTATGGTAGAAAATTCCACTATTTTTGTGAAAATTCCATTCTTGTTGAAACTTATTCTTTTTGGTGTAAAAATTCATCAAACTCAATTGATTGGTTGAAGATTCAATTATTTGGTAGAAAATTTGTCTTTTTTGTTTGAACTTTAACTGTTTTTTATTTGAAACTTTCTTTCTAAAAAAAAATTGAAAGTCCTTTGATATCTGAATAAAATTTTTTGTAATTTTTAGGAAACTATGAAATCCTTCAGAATCTCTTAAAATCCTTTAAAGCCCCTAAAAATCTCTTGAAGTCAGAAAAAATTAATCGATTTTATTTGATTATTTGGATTGATAAAAATCAATAAAAAAATTAATTTGTCGGCTCGAAATAGTCGATTCCTAAATAATCGAATTGAGATCGCCCATCCCTGATTGAGACTGAGAGAAGTCAGCGTAATTAAAAATGTTTCGTGATCGGAAATCCTGTATTAATGACGATCGTTGCGCTGATTTTGACTCAGTCGAAAGTACGTGTATAGTATTGTATATTTCCAAAATGTAAATTGCCGAAACGTACAGTTCGTTGAAGAACGATGGTCACGCGTTAAATCAAATGACAACACCAAATACAGTATGCGTTATTGCGTAGCCTTACGAGCTTTTTACGAATCTCTAAAACTCTATAATGTAAATGTTTATAACAAAACTCCCGAGTTGGTGTAAAGGGGCTTGTTTAAGCGATTATTCTCCCGAGGTTTCCCTTTAATCTTAGCGCTTGTTTTGCTTTATTGCGCGAGAATCCATTAAACAAAAAGCACGACTTATGTATATACAAGAAATATTAAATTTATTATTGAAAAATTTCAAATTTCATTCTATTGCTCTCACCGAATTTCCATGGACGTTTCCTTTCAGCTGTTTACAAGGAAATGATCAGAGTTGGGATTTTTTTTTAATTGAATGAATTCTCTACTGAGAGTCCATGGGAAAAATATTAATTTGCGTAAACATTATTATTATATGGCGCCCCCTTTTCGAAAACATCGATTTTTTTTCTAAATTTGTTATGGGTTGAAATGTTTATTTATTACATTCTCATGGAAAATTATGTAAATATGTTTAAGGATTTGAACACTTGTTTTTAATGCGAAATTCGCTTTTTTCTCGAATTTTCAGTTGTGCAGAATTTTCAATAATGCTGGGATTTCAATAAATATGAATTTCGATGGTTGAATTTTCTACAGCTGATGAAAATTGAAGAAAATTGAATTTTCGAGTGCTGAATTTTTAATAAATGAAAATTTAATTTTTAATTTTCAATAGTCGAGTTTTTAATGGTTGAAAATTGAATGTTCAATATTCTTCAATTTCCAACCGTTGAATTTTCAGTTTTCTTGGATTTTCATCTGTTGAAAATTCAATTGCTGAAAAATGAATTTTCAACAATTGAAGAAAATCGGAAATTGAGGGAAATTATTGAAAATAGAATTTTTGATGGTTGAATATTAAATCGAAAATTGAGGGAAATAATTGAAAAATGAATTTTCGACTGTTGAATTTTCAACAGTTGAAAATTTTATTTTCAGTCTTGAACACTTGAAATCTCAATTGATTAAATTTGAAGAAAATAGAATTTTCAATATTCTTCAATTTCCAACTGTTGAATTTTCAGTTTTCTTGGATTTTCATCTGTTGAAAATTCAACTGCTGAAAAATGAATTTTCAACAATTGAAGAAAATCGAAGGAAATTATTGAAAATAGAATTTTCTATAGTTGAATATTCAATAGTGGAAATTTTAATTTTCAATCTTCAGCACTTGGAATCTCAAGTGTTAAAAATTAAAGAAAATTGAATCATCGACAGTTGACTTCTTAATAGTTGAACATTTTATGTTCATTTTTCTTTCATTGTCAACAGTCGAGTTTTCAACAGTTGAAGTTTTTGTTTTCTTCGATTTTTAACTATTCAAAATTCAACTGCTGAAAAATGAATTTTCAACTTTCAAATCTTCAAGAAGTGCACAATTGAAGAAAATCGAAAATTGAGGGAAATAATTGAAAATTGAATTTTCAACAGTTGAAAATTTTATTTTCAGTCTTCAACACTTGAAATCTCAATTGATTAAAATGGAAGAAAATGGAATTTTCAACTGTTAAAAATTAAAGAAAATAAAAAATTGAATTAATGACAGTTGATTTTTCAATTTTCTTTAATTTTCAACAGTCGGGTTTTTAATTGTTTGAAAATTAAAGAAAATTGAGGGAAATTGAAAATTGAATTTTCAGCGGTTAAAAATTTAAAAAAATTATTATTGCATTTCCAACAGTTGAATTTTAAATATTTAACAATTTTGTTTTCAATTTTTAACAGTAGTTTTCAATGATTGAAAATTGAGGAAAATTTAATTTTCAATTTTCAGCAATTGAATTTTCAATTTTCAGCAATTGAATTTTCAGTTTTCTTCGATTTTCAACGGTTGAATATTCCACTTCAACAATTGAACAATTGAAGAAATTGGAAAATTTAGGGAAATTGAAAGTTGAATTTTAAACTGTAAAAATGGAAGAAAATTAAAAATTGCATTTTCAGCAGTTGAATTTTCAATAGTTGAAAATTGAATTTTAAATCTTCAATTTTTAGCAGCTGAAATTTTATTTTATTTTTTATTTTTAATAATTGAAAATTCAATTTCCGTCTACTTTTAACGGTGGAATTTTGATCTTTTGAAAATTGAACTGTTAAAAATTCATATATAACATGTAGAAATTTAACTATCTAAAATTCATTTTTCAACAGTGGAATTTTCAATTTTTGAAAATTGAACTGTTGAAAATTCAATTTTCAGTTTTCTTTCATTTTCAACAGATGAATATTCAATTGCTGAAAATCGAATTTTCAACTGTTGAAAAATAACCAGTTATCAATTGCACTTTTTAAAATTAAAGAAAACTGAATTTTCGATAGTTGAATTTTTATATCTTAAAATTAATTTTTAACAGTTAAATTATCAATAGTTGAAAATTTTGCTGTTGAAAATCGAAGAAAACTGAATGTTCAATTGTTGAAGATTTGATGGTTTTCTTTAATTTTCAGCAGTGGAAATTTCAATTGTTGAAAATTGAAGAAAACAGAAAAATGAATTTTCGACATTTCAATCTTCAACAGTTGAAAATTCCACCGTGGAAAATTGAGGAAAATTGAAAAATCAATTTTGGACAATGGAATTTTCAGCGGCTCAAAATTCGACTGTTGGAAATTGAAGAAAATTGGTAATAGAATTCTCAACTGTTGAAAATTGAATGTTCAATTTTCAACAGTTCAATTTTTAACAGTGGAAAATTTCACTGTCGAAAACTGAAGAAAATTCAAGCAAAACGTGAATTTTGTATTAAAAACAAGCATATAAAATATCATATTTGGATAATTTTGCATGAGAATTTAATAAATAATCTAAATGTAATAAATAATCTTTCAGTTGACTCTCAGTAGGGAATTTATGAGATTAAAAAAAATGCCAACTCTCATCATCTCTTTGTTAGAACGTGAAGATGTCTCAATTGTGAATCGTGTCGACTCTCTTCTTCAATAAGATAAACTGAAATTAACTTGCAAATCCAATGATTTCTTACCAAATTATATTTCACATGCTTTCTAGTTTAAACTACAAATTTAAGTCTTAAAGCATATTCCATTCCATAATCGCGAGCTTAGCGAATACGTGAAAGTATTCGCGTTTTCTGTTTATTTATTTATTTTTTTATCACATAATCTTAGTTCTGTATATTTATGTATCGTGGGTGAATTGTCAAATAGTAATCCGAGTTAGAGTTTCTGCCGAAAGAGACTCGTTTGTATATAATTAATATTATCGCTAAAGCACATTCGGAAGAAAAAGAAACTGGCACCTCTATTTTAATTGTTATATTAATAACGATATTTTGTTTTTATCGTTTCTAATTTTCGAAAATTGATGATTTATCGAAAGAATGAAGAAAAAAAGTGATCTTCGATATTACCGTTTGGTGAATTCTAATCAAAGCAACAAAAAAGTCGACGTGAGCTAGCTCGATCTGGACTGAGTGATAATTGTATAAATTTTCATCTGGGTGTTGAAAGGATGATGGAAAAGGCTGGGAAATTTTCAATCCCTAAATGTGAATGTTTATAACCGAAAGTTTACAATCTTTCGCTTAGATTGTTTTATATGGAGACCTTCTTGAAAAATGTATCAATTCGTGGAAGCTCGACAAAAGGGAATATGTTGATCTATTTTTTAAAGATTCGGTGCCAATTCTGTTATTTCGTATTTTAGAGTAAATTATTACATTGTGTAAGTCGTTTTGTATAGCTAAAGATAAGGAGACCAAAATCAAACTTTTGATATTCGCAAAATTTTATTCCCTTTTGTCGTACTGGAGGGAATATTTATAATACTGGTGAATTGTATTTATAATAATAAAGAGATAAACAAATTACTGCGCTTTTTAATTATCGATTTGCGCAAAAACAATTGGGAATGTCCATTATATTATAAAAAATAGTATATTTTTAACACTTGCTCAGAACTGGATCCGAATATTAGTTTATCATATTATTAACTATTATTTCAATTATGTTTGACTATACATGGTAACATTATGTTATTAAGGAACACGTAATAAATACTTCAATTCTACTTTCAGCTGTTTCTAGTATTTTTATTTATTCATTGTTCATAATGTTTTTTTTATCTGATATATTTTTTAAAGAATTATATAGAATAAGTTTTTAAATAATTAAGATATTCCACCTTTTTATTTTATTTTTTTAATATATATATTATTTTTATTTATATTTTAGTTACATTTTCTATGACTATGGCTTACTTCAAATTTAAACTATTTTTGAAATCTTAGGTAATTGAAAATATGATTTCATCCTGGGCTAATTATTTTTAAAGAAAAAATTACAATGTTAATTAATATTTTGGCTCATTTCTTCATGTTTCTTCTTAAAATTGCATAGCCTCACTTTTTTTTAAATAATTTTTTGTATTGGAATAATAAACAATGAAAATTATGAATATTTATGAATATATTTTACTTTAATTTACATTTTCAAAGACAATTGCATCCTTTTAATTGTAACTGACAATACAAAATGATGAATGTTTAGAAATTTATTTTATTTAACTTTCAGTTAAATTTTCAAAGAATATATGACGTCCTTCTAATTGTAACTATTATTGCAATAGTAAAGAATTGAAAATATGAATTCATCCTCTGCTATTTTTTTATAAAATATTAAAATTATCATTTTTTTGGAATTTAAAGAAGTTTAGAAAATTTTAAAAATGTGTTCATCCTTGCCTCATATATCTTTAAAAAAACGGAGTCAACTAAGAATATCTTTCCAATGACTTTTCTGTATGATGGTTTACAAATTTAAAAAATTATTAATTATTTCAAAAACTTAAGAGTTTGGCCATTTTTCAATGAATGGGCTACCAAGAATATATCTCCAATAACTCTTTTCTACACTTTGCAAATTTACAATAATTATTAATTATATAAACAATTGCTATAAACATATTCAGAGTTTTGATATTTGTCAAGGAATAGACACAATTTGTTTACGGATTCAACTGAGACTATCTTTCCGATGACTCTTTTCTATGTTGAATTGTAAATTTACAAGAATTATTAATTATTTAAACAATTTCGATTAAAAAATTAAGAGTTTGGCTTTTTTTCAACGAATAGGCTCAACTTTTACAGAATTATGAAATAATATCTTTTCACTGACTTTTTTCTATAATGCTCTGCAAATTTACAATAATTATTAATTATTTAAACAATTTCTATAAACAAATTCATAAAACGGCTATTTTCCAATGGATAGGGCCAGTTTTTACAGAATTAACTAATAATATATTTCCGAAGACTTTTTTCTATTATGCTTCTCAAATTTCCAAGATTGATCAATTATTTAAACAATTTTCATGAGCAAATTAAGAGTTTGACCATTTTTCAAAGAATAGGCCCAATTTTTTTACTGAATCAACAAAAAAAACTTTTTATAACTTTTTCCTACGGTACTTTGCAAATTTACAATATTGAATAATTATTAATAGTATATTATGCACCTAGGAGTACAGTCATGATTTCGGTCCATACTATATTTTGAATAAAAAAGCATGAAACTTATGTTAACTCGTGCCAAATTATTAAAAATGGTTTATGGTAACTTATCATAAATTACCAAAAATTCATTTTTGAAAATTTCTCGAAATTTATGAAAATGGTCGGTCATTTATGGTAATTTAACAGGTAAATATGCAATATAGTAACTTCTGTCGCACCTTATCCCTTTCCGAGCTTTATGATTTTTTTACAAGAATTGTCAGAATTATTTTATTTGAAAATTTATGATCAAAAAGTCTTTTCTATGCATGCATCTACATTGAATTATGTTAATAAAAAAAATTTTACCATAAAAAACCGTTTTTTCAAATATTATGCATTACCATAACTTCCTTACTCTTCAATGAAATGTATTAATATTATAGGTCAATCGATTTGCCTCGAATCAAGGAATCTTTTCCGTTCTTGTATCAATTTTCATTTATGTTAAAGAAAAAAATTTTACTAGGAAAACCCGTTTTTTCAAATATGCATTATAAATGAGCATAACTTTCCTCACACTTCAGTAAAATGTATCAACTTAAATTATGAGGATGAAAAAATTTTGACTATAAAAATCGATTTTAAATATAATATAAATGACGATAACTTCCTTACTCTTTAATAAAATGTATTAATATTATAGGTCAATCGATTC
>JAABKJ010012718.1:0-10460 GCA_011634705.1 Andricus grossulariae
CGTAGAATACGTGCTAAACTACCTGGTGCACGACCTGGCGCACTAGGATCGTTGACTCACCACTCTTAGTTAGTTTGAATGTTGGCACAATTTAAATTTTAAAAAAGTAGTCTAGAATACCTGCTAAACTACCTCGTGCACGACTTGGTGCTCCCAGATCGTCAACTCACTACTCTTATTCATTTTGAATATTCTCACAACTTAAATTTTAAAAAAGTTCTCGTAGAATACTTGCTAAACAACCTTGTGCAAGACCTGGTGCACCCGGATCATCGAATCACCACTCTTAGTCATTTGGATGTTGGCGCAATATAAATTTTAAAAAAGTTCTTGCAGAATACGTGCAAAACTACCTGGTGTACGATCCGGCGCACCCGGATCGTCGCCTCATTAATCTTAGTTATTTTGAATGTTTGCACTATTTAAAGTTTGAGAAAGTTCTCATAGAATACCTGCTAAACTACATGGTGCACGACCCGGCGCACCCGAATTGTCAACTCGCCACTCATAGTTATTTTGAATGTTGGCACAATTCAACTTTTAAAAAAGTTCTCGTAGAATACCTGCTTATCTACCTGGAGCACGACTTGTGGCACACAGATCGTCGACTCATCACTCTTAGTTATTTTGAATGTTGGCACAATTCAAATTTCAAAAAAGTTCTTGTAGAATACGAGCTGAACTACCTGGTGCGTGACGCGGCGCACCCGAATCTTCGACACACCGCCCTTAGTAATTTGCATGTTGGCATTATTCAAATTTTAAAAAGTTCTTGCAGAATACGTGCAAAAGTACCTGGTGCACGACCCGGCTCACCCGGATCGTCGCCTCATTAATCTTAGATAATTCGAATGTTTGCACTATTTAAATTTTGAAAAAGTTCTCGTAGAATACGTGCTAAATTACCTGGTGCACGACCCGGCGCACACGGATCGTCGCCTCACCACTCTTCGTTATTTTGAAGGTCGGCACAATTCAAATTTTAATAAAGTTCTGAATAGAATACTTGCTTAACCACCTGGTTCACGAACCGGGGCACACGGATCGTCGACTCACCACTCTTAGTTATTTTTAATGTTGGCACGATTCAAATTTCAAAAAAGTAGTCGTAGAATACCTTCTAAACTACCTCGTGCACGACTTGGTGCTGCTGGATCGTCGACTCACTACTTTTATTTATTTTGAATATTCGCACAACTTAAATTTTAAAAAAGTTCTCGTAGAATACGTGCCAATCTTCCTGGTGCACGATCCGGTGCACACAGATCGTCGACTCACTACACATATTTATTTTGAATTTTGGTACAATTTAAATTTTAAAGAAGTTCTCGTAGAATACGTGCTAAACCACCTGGTGCACGACCCAACGCACCCGGATTGTCGTCTCACCACTCTTAGTTATTTTGAACGTTGGCACAATTTAACTTTTAAAAAAGTTCCCGTAGAATACCTGCTGAACTACCTGGTGCACGACCCGGGGCACACGGATCCTCGACTCGCCTCTCATAGTTATTTTAATTGTTGGCACAATTTGAATTTTAAAAAACTTCCCGTAGAATACGTGCTAATCTACGTGGTGCACGACTTGGTGCACCCGGATCGTGGACTCACCACTCTTAGTTATTTTGAATGTTGGCACAATTCAACTTCTAAAAAAGTTCTCGTAGAATACCTGCTAAACTACTTGGAGCACGACCCGGGGCACACGGAACCTCGACTCACCGTTCATAGTTAGTTTGTATGTTTGCACAATTTAAATTTCAAAAAAGTTCTTTTAGAATACGTGCTAAACTACCTGGTGCGCGACCTGGCGCACCCAGACCGTCGAATCACCACTCTTAGTTATTTCAAATGATCGCACTATTTAAATTTCGAAAAATTTCTCGCAGAATACGTGCTAAACCACCTGGTGCATGACCCGGCGCATCCGAATTGTCGACTCACCACTCTTAGTTACTTTGAATGTTAGCACTATTTAAATTTTAAAAATGTTGTAGTAGAATACGAGCTGAACTACCTGGTGCACGACGCAACGCACCTGAATCTTCGACTCACCGCTCTTAGTAATTTCGTTGTTGGAACTATATAAATTTTAAACAAGTTCTTGCAGAATACGTGCAAAACCACCTGGTGCACGACCGGGCGCACACGGATCGTCGCCTCATTACTCTTAGTTATTTTGAATGTTGGCACTATATAAATTTTGAAAAAGTTTTCGTAGAATACGTGCTAAACTACCTGGTGCAAGACACGACGCACCCGGATCGTCGACTCACCACTCTTAGTAATTTGGATGTTGGCACTACATATATGTAAAAAAAGTTCTTGTAGAATACGTTCTAAACTACCTGGTGCACGACGGGGCGCACTCGGATCTTCGACTCACCACTGTTAGTTATTTTGAATGTTGGCACAATTCAACTTTCAAAAAAGTTCTCGTAGAATACCTGCTGAACAACCTGGTGCCCGACCCGGGGCGCACGGCTCCTCGACTCACCACTCATAGTTATTTTGAATGTTGGCACAATTTGAATTTTAAAAAAGTTCTCGCAGAATACGTGCTAACCTACGTGGCGCACGACCCCGTGCCCACAGATCATCGACTCACCACTCCTAGTTATTTTGAATGTTGGCACAATTTAAATTTTAAAAAAGTGGTCGTAGAATACATGCTAAACTACCTCGTGCACGACTTGGTGCTCCCAGATCGTCGAGTCACTACTCTTAGTTATTTTGAATATTCGCACCACTTAAATTTTAAAAAAGTTCTCGTAGAATACGTGCTCAACAACCTAGTGCAAGACCTGGTGCACCCGGATCGTCGAATCACCACTCTCAGTTATTTTGGGAGTTGGCACAATTTGAATTTTAATAAAGTTCTCGTAGAATACATGCCAAACTACCTGGTGCACGACCCGGTGCACAGAGATCGTCGACTCTCCACACATAGTTATTTTGAATATTCGTGCAATTTAAATTTTAAAAAAGTTCTCGTAGAATACGTGCTAAACTAGCCGGTGCACGACCCGGCGCACCCGGTTCGTCGAATCACCACGCTTACTTATTTTGAATGTTGGCACTATTTAGAGTTTAAAAAATATCTCGCAGAATACGTGCTAAACTACCTGGTGCACGACCCGCCACACCCGGATCGACGACTCACCACTCTTAGTTATTTTAAGTGTCGGCACAATTCAAATTTTAATAAAATTCTCGTAGGATACCTGCTAAACTACCTGGTGCGCGAACCGGGGCACACGGATCGTCGATTCACCACCCTTATTTATTTTGAATGTTGGCACAAATTAATTTTAAAAAAGTAGTCGTAGAATACCTGCTAAACTACCTCATGCACGACTTGGTGCTCCCTGATCGTCAACTCACCACTCATAGTTATTTTGAATGTTGGCACAATTTGAATTTTAAAATACTTCTCGTAGAATACGTGCTAACCTACGTGGCGCACTATTCGGTGCACACGGGTCGTCGACTCACCACTCTTAGTTATTTTTAATGTTGGCACAATTAAAATTTTTAGAAAGTAGTCGTAGAATTCCTGCTAAACTACCTCGTGCACGACTCGGTGCTCCCGGATCGTCGACTCACTACTCTTAGTTATTTTGAATATTCGCACAAATTAAATTTCAAAGAAGTTCTCGTAGAATACGTGCTGAACAAACTGGTGCAAGACCTGGTGCACCCGGATCGTCGAATCACCACTCTTAGTTATTTTGGAAGTCGGCGCAATTCGAATTTCAATAAAGTTCTCGTAGAATACATGCCAAACTACCTGGTGCACGACCCTGAGCACACAGATCGTCGATTCACCACACATAGTTTTTTTGAATATTGGTGCAATTTAAATTTTAAAAAAGTTCTCGTAGAATACATGCTGAACTACCTGGTGCACGACCCGGTGCCCACAGATCGTCGACTCACCACTCTTAGTTATTTTGAATGTTGGCACAATTTAAATTTCAAAAAAGTTCTCGTAGAATACATGCTAAACAACCTAGTGCACGACCCAGCGCACACGGATCGTCGCCTGATTACTCTTAGTTATTTTGAATGTTGGCACTATTTAAATTTTGAAAAGTTCTAGTAGAATACTTGCTAAACTACCTGGTGCACGACCCGGCGCACCCGGATCGTCGACTCACCTCTCTTCGTTATTTTCAATGTCGGCACAATTCAAATTTTAATAAAGTTCTCGTAGAATACTTGCTTAACTACCTGGTGCACGAACCGGGGCACACGGATCGTCGACTCACCACTCTTATTCATTTTGAATGTTGGCACAATATAAATTTCAAAAAATTTCTCGTACAATACGTGCTACGCAACCTGGGGCACGACCTGGTGCACCCGGTTCGTCGAGTCACCACTCTTAGTTAGTTTGTATGTTTGCACAATTTAAATTTTAAAAAATTTCTCGTAGAATACGTGCTAAACTACCTGGTGCACGACCGGGCGCACACGGATCGTTGCATCTTTACCCTTAGTAATTTGGATGTTGGCACTATTTAGATTTAAAAAAAATTCTTGCAGAATACGTGCAAAACTACCTGGTGCACGACCCGGCGCAACTGGATCGTCGGCTTATTAATCATAGCTATTTTGAATGATTGCACTATTTAAATTTTGAAAAAGTTCTCGTAGAATACGTGCTAAACTACATGGCGCACGACCCGGCGCACCCGCATTGTCGACTCACCCCTCTTAGTCACTTTTAATGTTGGCATCATTTAAATTTTAAAAAATGTCGCGCAGAATACGTGCTAAACTAGCTGGTGCACGAATTGGTGCACCCGGAGCGTCGACTGACCACTCTTAATTATTTTGAATGTTGGCACAATTCAAATTTCAAATAAGTTCTGGTAGAATACCTGCTAAGCTACCTGGTAAACGATCTGGGGCACCCGGATCGTCGACTCACCACTCTTAGTAATTTGGATGTTGGCACTATTTATATTTTTTTAAAGTTCTTGTAGAATACGTGCCAACCTACGTGGTGCACGACCCGGTGCACATAGATCGTCGACTCACCACTCTTGGTTATTGTGAATATTGGTACAAATTAAATTTAATAAAAGTTCTCGTAGAATACGTGCTAAAGTACCTGGTGCACGACCCGACGCACCCGGATCGTCGACTCACCATTCTTAGTTATTTTGGACGTTGGCACAATTTCAATTTTAATAAAGTTCTCGTAGAATACGTGCCAACCTACCTGGTGCACGACCCGGTGCACACAGATCGTCGACTCCCCACTCTTGGTTATTGTGAATATTGGTACAAATTAAATTTAATAAAAGTTCTCGTAGAATACGTGCTAAACTACCTGGTGCACGACCCAACGCACCCGGATCGTCGACTCACCACTCTTAGCAATTTAGATGTTGGCATTATTTATATTTTAAAAAATTTCTTGTAGAATACGTGCTAAACTACCCGGTGCACGACGCGGCGCACCCGAATATTCGACTCACAGTTCTTAGTTGTTTTGAATGTTGGTATCATTTAAATTTTAAAAAAGTACTCGTAGAATACCTGCTAAACTACCTCGTGCACGTCTTGGTGCTCCCGGATCATCGACTCACTACCCTTAGTTATTTTGAATATTGGGACTATTTAAATATTTTAAAAGTTCTCGTAGAATACGAGCTAAACTACCTGGTGCGCGACGCGGCGCACCCGAATCTTCGACTCACCGCCCTTAGTAATTTGGATGTTGGCACTATTTAAATTTTAAAAAAGTTCTTGCAGAATACGTGCAAAACTACCTGGTGCACGACCCTGCGCACACGAATCATCGCCTCATTACTCTTAGTTATTTTAAATGTTGGCACTATTTAAATTTTGAAAAAGTTCTCGTAGAATACTTGATAAACTACCTGGTGCACGACCCGGCGCATCCCGATTGTGGACTCAACACTCTTCGTTATTTTGATTGTTACCATCATTTAAATTTTCAAAAATATCTCGTAGAATACGTGCTAAACTAGCCGGTGCACGATTTGGTGCACCCGGAGCGTCGACTCACCACTCTTAGTTATTTTGAATGTTGGCGCAATTCAAATTTCAAAAATGTTCTCGTAGAATACCTGCTACACTACCTGGTGCACGAACCGGGGCACCCGGATCGTCGACTCACCATTCTTAGTTATTTTTGATGTTAACACAATTTAAATTTTAATAAAGATCTCGTAGAATACGTGTCAACCTACCTGGTGCACGACCCGGTGTACCCAAATCGTCGACTCACCACTCTTAGTTATTCTGAATATTGGTACAAATTAAATGTTAAAAAACTTCTCGTAGAATACGTGCTAAACTACCTGGTGCGCGACGCGGCGCAACCGAATCTTCGACTCACCGCCCTTAGTAATTTGGATGTTGGGACTATTTAAATTTTAAAAAAGTTCTTGCAGAATACGTGCAAAACTACCCGGTGCACGACCCGGTGCACACGGATCGTCGCCTCATTACTCTTAGTTATTTTGAATGTTGGCACTATTTAAATTTTGAAAAAGTTCTCGTAGAATAACTGCCAAACTAGCTGGAGCACGACCCGGGGCACCCGGATAGTCGACTCACCACTCTTAGTAATTTGGATGTTGGCTCTATTTAAATTTTAAAAAAGTTCTTGCAGAATTCGTGCAAGACTACCTGGTGCACGAACCGGCGCACACGGATCGTCGCCTCATTACTCTTAGTTATTTTGAAATTTGGCACAATTTAAATTTTAAAAAAGTTTCTCGTAGAATACGTGCTAAACTACCTGGTGCACGACCTGGTGCACCCGGATTGTCGACTCACCACTCTTAGTTATTTTGAATGTTGGCAGCATTTAAATTTTAAAAAATATCTCGTAGGATACTTGCCAAACTAGCTGGTGCACGACTTTGTGCACCCGGAGCGTCCACTCACCACTCTTAGTTATTTTGAATGTTGGTATTATTTAAATTTTAAAAAAGTACTGGTAGAATACATGCTAAACTACCTCGTGCACGACCTGGCGCACCCGGATCGTCGACTCACCACTCTTAGTAATGTGGATGTTGGCACTATTTAAATTTTAAAACACTTCTTGTAGAATATGTGCAAAACTACCTGGTGCATGACCCGGCACACCCGGATCGTCGACTCACCACTCTTAGTTATTTTGAATTTTGGCACTAATTATATTTTTAAAAACATTTCATAGACTACGTACTAAACTACCTGGTGCGCGACCTGGCGCACCCGGATTGTCGAATCACCACTCTTAGTAATTTGGATGTTGGCACTATTTATATGTAAAAAAAGTTCTTGTAGAATACGTGCTAAGCTACCTGGTGCACAACGCGGCGCACTCGGATCGTCGACTCACCGCTCTTAGTTATTTTAAATGTTTGCACTATTTAAATGTTGAAAAATTTCTCGTGGAATACGTGCTAAAGTATCTGCTGCACGACCCGGCGCACCCGGATCGTGGACTCACCACTGTTAGTTATTTTGAATGTTTTCACAATTCAACTTTTGAAAAAGTTCTCGTAGAATACATGCTAAACAACCTGGAGCACGACCCGGGGCACACGGATTCTCGACTCACCACACATAGTTACTTTGAATGCGGGCATAATTCGAATTTTAAAAAAGTTCTCGTAGAATACGTGCTAACCTACGTGGCGCACGCCCCGGTGCCCACAGATCAGCGCCTGATTACTCTTAGTTATTTTGAATGTTGGCACTATTTAAATTTTGAAAAAGTTCTCGTAGAATACGTGCTAAACTACCTGGTGCACGACCCGCCGCACACGGATCGTCGACTCACCACTCTTCGTTATTTTGAATGTCGGCACAATTCAAATTTTAGTAAAGTTCTCGTGGAATACTTGCTTAACTACCTGGTGCACGAACCGGTGCACACGGTTCGTCGACTCACCACTCTTAGTTATTTTAAATGTGGGCACAATTTAAATGTTAAAAAAGTAGACGTAGAATACCTGCTAAACTACCTCGTGCACGACTTGGTACTCCCGGATCGTCGTCTCACTACTCTTAGTTATTTTGGATGTTGGAGCAATTTGAATGTTAATAAAGTTCTCGTACAATACATGTCAAACTACCTGGTGCACGACCCGGCGCACACAGATCGTCGACTCACCACACATATTTATTTTGAATATTGGTACAATTCAAATTTTAAAAAAGTTCTTGTAGAGTACGTGCTAAACTACCTGGTGCACGACCATGCGCACCCAGATCGTCGACTCACCACTCTTAGTAATTTGGACGCTGGCACTATTTAAATTTAAAAAAAGTTCTTGCAGAATACGTGCAAAATTACCTGGTGCACGATCCGGCGCACCCGGTAAGTCGCCTCTTTACTCTTAGTTATTTTGAATGTTGGCACTATTTAAATTTCGAAAAAATTCTCGTAGAATACGTGCTAAACTTCCTGGTGCACGACCTGGCGCACCCGGATCGTCGACTCACCACTCTTAGTAATATGGATGTTGGCACTATTTAAATTTTAAAACAGTTCTTGTAGAATACGAGCTAAACTACCTGGTGCATGACGCGGCGCACCCAGATCGTCGACTCGCCGCTCTTAGTTATTTTAAATGTTTGCACTATTTAAATTTGGAAAAAGTTCTCGTAGAATACGTGCTAAGCTATCTGGTGCACGACCCGGCACACCCGGATCGTCGACTCACCACTCTTAGTTATTTTGAATGTTGGCACTAATTAAATTTTAAAAAATATCTCGTAGAATACGTGCTAAACTACCTGGTGCGCGACCTGGCGCAACCGGATAGTCGAATCACCACTCTTAGTTATCTTAAATGTTCGCACTATTTAAATTTTGAAAAAGTTCTCGTAGAATACGTGCTAAATCACCTGGTGCACGACCCGGCGCACCCGAATTGTCGTCTCACCACTCTTAGTAATTTTGAATGTTGCCACTACTTAAATTTTAAAAAAGTTGTAGTGGAATACGTGCTAAATTACCTGGTGTACGACACGACGCACCCGGATCGTCGACTCACCGCTCTTAGTTATTTTAAATGTTTGCACTATTTAAATTTTGAAAAATTTCTCGTGGAATACGTGCTAAAGTATCTGCTGCACGACCCGGCGCACACGGATCGCCGAATCATTAGTCTTAGTTAATTCGAATGTTTGCACTATTTAAATTTTGAAAAAGTTCTCGTAGTATACGTGCTAAACTACATGGTGAACGACCCGGGGCACCCAGATCGTGGACTCACAACTCTTAGTTATTTTGAATGTTGGCATATTTTGAATTTTAAAAAAGTTCTCGTAGAATACGTGCGAACCTACGTGGCGCACGATCCGGCGCACACAGATCATCGCCTCATTAATCTTAGTTATTTTGAATGTTGGCACATTTTAAATTTCAAAAAAGTTCTAGTAGAATACGTGCTAAACTACCTGGTGCACAACTTGGTGCACCCGGATCGACGACTCACCACTCTTAGTTATTTTGAATATCAGAACAATTCAAATTTTAATAAAGTTCTCGTAGAATACATGCCAAACTACCTGGTGCACGACCCGGCGCTCCCGCATCGTCGCCTCATTAATCTTAGTTATTTTGGATGTTTGCACTATTTAAATTTTGAAAAAGTTCTCGTAGAATAGGTGCTAAACAACCTGGTGCACGACCTGGCGCACCCGGATCGTCGACTCACCACTCTTAGTTATTTTAAATGTTGGCACTATTTGAATTTTGAAAAAGTTCTCGTAGAATACGTGCTAAGCTACATGAAACACGATCCAGCGCACCCGGATTGTCGAATCAACACTCTTAGTTATTTTGAATGTCGGCACAATTTAAATTTCAAAAAAAAAATCACGTAGAATACATGCTAAACAACCTAGTGCACGACCCGCGGCACACGGATCCTCGACTCACCACTCTTAGTAATTTGGATGTTGGCACTATTTAAATTCTAAAAAAGTTCTTGCAGAATACGTGCAAAACTACCTGGTGCACGACCCGGCGCTCCCGGATCGTCTCCTCATTATTCTTAGTTATTTTGCATGTATGCACTATTTAAATTTTGAAAAAGTTCTCGTAGAATACGTGCTAAACTACCTGGTGCACGTCCTGGCGTACCCGGATTGTCGACTCACCACTCTTAGTTATTTTGAATGTCAACACAATTCAAATTTTGATGAAGTTCTCGTAGAATACCTGCTGAACTACCTGGTGCACGAACCGTGTCACACAGATCGCCGACTCACCACTCTTAGTAATTTGGATGTTGGCACTATTTAAATTCTTAAGAAGTTCTTGCAGAATACGTGCAAAACTACCTGGTGCACGACCCGGCGCTCCCGGATCGTCGCCTCATTAATCTTAGTTATTTGGAATGTTTGCACTATTTAAATTTTGAGAAAGTTCTCGTAGAATACCTGCTAAACTACATGGTGCACGACCCGGCGCA
>JAABKJ010012719.1:0-10460 GCA_011634705.1 Andricus grossulariae
CCATCCACACATCACTACTTTCCAACCGAGCAATTCACGTCTACCCCGAAAGGGAAACGGCTTAATGATATAATAATTTCGTTTTCCGTTACTTTAGAATCCTAAATGTGTCTGAATTTTTTTAGCATTTCTAGCAGTGAAATTCACATAGCGCCGATTCGTTTACTGCTAATTAATAAAAATCAACTATAAAGGAATTGGTAATGCCACTACTAAATAAATTGGTACAGGTATTGCTAGTTACGATTTTAAACGGTAGTTTTAAATAAATTTAGGAACTGATTCTACAATAAATAGAATGTTATTGAAATCCAATAATAAATTAATAGGTAGATGGGAAAATATAAAAAATGCGAATATTGTACAGATGATACATCAAATTACATATAACCAGCTACCTCAAGTTATAGGTTCTCAAAATTTTTATATTATTTCAAATTTTGTGCATAAGAAAAGGAACATAAATATTCGTTAGAATCAAGTCCAGTCTTGTGATTCTGAAGTACGTTTGCCGATTGCTGCGCACTATATATGCCTCGAAGATCTTTAATTTTTCTGAAAACACATTTTAATTAACCGAACCTCTTTTCAGGACGCTTTCTCAGTTTCCTTTAAACTATTCCCTCTTTCTCTAATATTAAACTAAAATTTACCCATTAAAAAAAACAGACAACGAAGATAATAATAACAGTGACAAAAATCATTTAATTAGAAATAAAATTTCGTGAGAATCCACTTATTCAAAAACGAAAAATCGCAAGAAGAGCGTGAGGCGCGAGAGTCAAGGCCTCAGGATGCAGCAATGTGCATACGACTGCGCTATACAAGAGACGCCATTTAATTTCAGCTGTATATTCAAAATGAATTTGAACTTATACTTTAAAGGTTTTTTTCACAATACCATGTGAGTGCCACTTTTTTCAAAACACATTTTATTGGCTCCAAAATTCTCTAAAATTCCATCGTACATTTTTGTAAGAATATTTTCAATTTTTAAATTGTTTAGAAATGCGAGATATCTTAAAACTAATTGAGCCTTCCGATTCAACAATTTAAAAATTCATTTTTTCCTTGAAAAGTTATCTATTAGTTTTTGCCGTATTGGTTTTACAGTGATTTTATGACAAAGTATTTTTTTTTACTTTTTAAAAATTATTAAAGTTGTAATGACAAATCCAATTTGATTTTATATTAACGATTTTATAAAATAATGGTAATTGTAATGTTTCAATTTTTGAGAATACTGTGTTACTTTCCTGAAATATTTTTTTTTGCAATACTTATATGCTTTTACTAAAATCCCTTTACTTATCTAACTTCTTTCAATTTTGTTCAATCTTCAGGATAGTATACTAGTATAAATTCAAATTTATATTCATATTACATAAGTATTAGCTTAAACCTACTAATTAATAAGCCTTAAGTCAACGGGACATTGAATTACACTTCAAAAAGCACTTCTTCGTTTTGTTTTGAAAATTTTGTATGAATTTTGAATACTGTGTTGTTCATACACAATCATCATTGATATAATAATTTAAAATTAGAACATAAATTGAGAAAACATTAAACTTTCTTAATTGCAACCCAAAATCCATCAGAATGTATTTAAATAATTAATAAATTATGTTTCCCTAGCAATTCATTGCTACTCATTGAATTAGTAAATGACTGCTACTAAGTAGATTAGTAGAATACACTTACTAATTCATTTAGTAACATAATTCTCATCATTTCATTGATTAGAAAGTGATAAAATTACTAATTTTGCAGTCAGACACAATGCTATTGAAACTAATTGTCAGCAGTTCATTTGGACTAATTATATAGGAAAAGACAGTTTTATTATACATTTTGTAGGTAACAGTGAATGAACATAATATTTAAAATTCTAAATTGTTCCTTTCAAGAGCTTGAATATGAGTATTCGTGATAACACCATTTGTGTTCAATTATTATAAAGAAAAAATGATTGAAATATCAACTTTGAACCTGTTTGAGACGTTGCACAATGGGGCGAAAAAACGTATGTCGACAAATCATATTTCAGACTAAACTGCTCATACTATTTGAATTTAAAAAAAAATTAAAGTATATTGAATTTCGAATCGTTACAACGGAGGATATATATATATATATATTTATTTTTTTTTCAATTCTCAATACATTTTTATTACGTAAACAATATATAAAAAAAATTTATTTTACTTTTCAAGACTGCCATTTAGTCACCAAATTTGTTATTTTACCGAAAACGGTCCACGTCGATGCAAAAACTCATTAAAAATGATGTCCAGCAGTATCAATTTTTTTTTTAATTTCAACTGTTATAAACAAATTAGTGTACAAAAGTTATATCTTCTTTATTTGCCACATTTAAATGCACTTAACAAATATTTTCAGGAGCAAATAGAAATAAAATAATATTAACTAAAAATTAGAAGACGTTGAATATCAATTCTTAATTTTTTATAACTATTTAATGAACAAATACGAAATTAAGATATTTTTTACTAGATAGATTTAGCTTTTTCAGCAGAATTATCTATTTTGTCACCAATGACCTTTTGCTGTGATATTTTGCACTTTAACAACAGTCGTATATATTATTTAAAGAAATTTAATAAACAAATGCATCGTTTGGCCATTTTTGAGTAGATAAGATTCGGTTTTTCAGGAGGATCTATGTATATCCAACGTGTCTTTTTGTTTTACTTAATACACAGGCATCAATTGCATATTGTTTAAACAAGTTCAGTTAAAAAATCAATTATTTGAGCATTTTATAATGCAGAAATTCTGTTCCTTCAGCAGAATCAACTACAAATATCTCAGAGATAGTTAATTGCTACGATGATTCGCAGTTGAAGAATATTGTACATTATTTAAACAAACTTAAGAAGCAAATGCATTGCTTGACTTTTTTTGAATAAATTATTTTTATATTTTTTATTACAATCAACTACAAATATGTCAACGATGTCCTTTTGAAATAACAATTTGCAGTTAGACAATAATTGTGTATTGATTAAACAAATTTTATAAACAAATGTATAGTTTAACAATTTTTAAATATAAAAGCTTCATTTTTCCAGCAGAATCAATAACTAGTACGTTACCAAAGTGTCCTGTTTTTTACTTTACACTTAGGCATCAATTGTTTATTATTTAAACAATTTTAGTTAACGAATTAATTATTTGAACATTTTTCAATATAGAAATTTTGTTTATAATAATCAAATAATATAATCTTAAAATAGTAATAATAATAAATAATAATAAATAATATTAAATAATAAAATAAATATATAAATAGTTGAAAAGTAATTGATTAATTTATAAATAACAAAAATTGTATTATAATGGCTACATAGAAAATAATAACTGTACAAATCATACATTTATTCATTAAATTCATTTTAAAAATACGCAGATATACTGACATTGCAAAGTACATATAGCTGCACAAGGCTTTGTAAACATACTAGTAGTAAGCTCAGCTGAAAAAAACTTTTATCTATTGAGAAATTGCCAAAAAATACGTCTCTTTGTTAAATTTCTTTGAACAATATACAATTATTATCTAAATGCAAATTTCCATTGCAAAAGGCTATTTGGTGACATATGTTAAGTTTATTTTACTAAAAAAACGAAAATAATTTATTGAAAAACAGCCAAGCAATTTACTTGTTTACTAAATTTGTTTATGTAATTTACAATTGTTGTTTAACTGCGAATCATCATAACAGTAGACTATCTCCGAGATGTTTGTAGTTAATTCTGCTGAAAAAATTCTATATTGAAAAATGCTCAAATAATTAATTTGTTAATTAAATTCGTTTAAATAATAAATGATTGTTGCCTGAGTTGAGAGTAAAACAGCAAGCTCTCTAATTAAAAATGCCTTAATTTCGTATTTAGTGATTAAATTGTTATAATAAATTAGGAATCGATGTTTAACGTCTTCTAGTTTTAAGTTAAGATTATTTTATTTCCATTTTCTTCTGAAAATATTGGTTTAGTGTTATGTGACAAATAATAAAAATATAACTTTTGTTCACTAATTCGCTTATAACAATTTGAATTTTTGTTTTATTGAATTGATACATCTGAACATAATTTTTAATGAATTTTTGCCTCGACATGGACCATTTTCCGTAGAATAAATTTTTATTTTGACTAAATGGCAGTCTTGAAAAGTCAAAATATGTTTTTTTCCTTTTGTTTATTAAATAGCAAATAACATTTTTGAGACAATTTTTCAAAACTGTTCTCCGTTTTCACGATGCGGAATTTAATACAATTTAATTTTTTTTAAAAGTCCGAATCGGATGAGTAGTTTAGTCTGAAAATTGCTTTGTGAATTGCTTTCTGAAAGAATTGCAAACAATTAGAGGGAAGCGCAAATGATGAATTGAACAAAATACGCAAGTATAATTTAGTATGCAACAGTCTTATATTTTTTTTGAATAATTTAAGTCGTGGAATTTACAACCACTTAAGCTTTACTATCTTAGTGCTCTAATGTTTATTACAAAAAAGGTATTGTATTTATTTAACCAAATTTTATTTTATTGTATTTTATTTTATTTTTGTTTTTATTACACAAATTTTTGTTTGTTTGTATTTATCATTATCAACGTTCAATGAGATTGATTCCACTGTCCCTACCGTTTCAGGCTTCCAGCAGTAAAATATTGCTTCCGATGTCCTATAACCTTATCGTTTCTTTATTATATTGCAGTATTGGAAGTACCGGTTAAGCGATCCCACTTACCCATAATTTATTTTCCAAATGTTTTTTTTTGTTTATCAGCACTCAGCAGGTGCTTCGTGTACGTCCATAATTTTTCACTATACAGATAGTAAAAGTGGTATTATGTATACAAAACATTTGGAAAGAAAACATACAATTTAAGAAGTTAATGAAGTTCGTTTAATTCGAAAAAAAGTTGATCAATTCAAAAGTTGAATCACTTAAAAGTATAATCAGACTAAACATGGACTGATTTTCTATATAATTTCCGCTATACAATATTGCAGAACTATTGAAAAATTACTGATTCAGTAATGAATTTTAACTGGGAATGAAAGAAAAGTTTTAATTTTTAATTTCACTCCTGAAAATGAAATAATTAATTTGAAAAACGTTATAAAAAAGATGTTTTAATTATATTCAGGATCGATTACAATTTCAAAATACAAGGGAATGATAAAAAAGGGGCCTATACTTCAGGGAATTAGTTAGAAAGGGATCCAACCGATGGCGCCAGCTTCCTGCTTAGGTGGATTTTGATTAACTTTCAGCACACTTGAACCGTTTTTCTAATTATTTACAAATTGTACTGTCGATTTACAATTATAATAAAATTGTGAAACAATAATTTTTCATATTATTTTCAAGGGGACTTATTTGAATTTTATTAAAAATTGCAAACATGATTTTTAATTTGTAATAATTATTATCTTTACATAATTTTCAAGAACACGAATTTAAATAACAATTATTTGTAGTTTTATATTTCCCATACCATTTATCTACATATTTTTCAAATTAAAAAGTTGTTAAAGTTTAGCCTGTCCTCATTTTATTCTTGTCGTAAATTATTAGCACGGTGGTTATTTTTACAACCGAACGTAACTCTTATCATTCCTAAAGTTATATATGTTTATGGAGCTGGACTTGTTATATAACTGCGATGCGTAAAAATTTTTTAGTTCGTAATTTTAACTTTAACCGACAATATATGTTATTTTCCTTTTTTTTATAATGAGAAATGGAACTGAAGTGGCCAGAAATGGATTTTTCATGAACCATTTAAATTTGTTTTTACAATTTCTTTTTAATTATATGTACCAGTTTTTGAAGCGAAATGCTTTAGTAAAAGTAAATATAATTAAATATTTTAATTATTAATTAAATTAATTTTTTTCAAACCCTTAAGGTTCTCTGAATTGCATGACAAAGACAAATTAGTTTCATATTTTGGTCTTCACAAAGTATTCATCGACTGCTCAAAACAAGCAATTTATCTTTTTGAGGCCGGTGGCTGATTTGGCAACGAGCTTGTATGTTGAAAAAGAAAAATGCTTCTTGAAAAGATATACCTGTCAGTTGCTGGGAAAAACTTTAGGAACTAGCAGAAAAGACACGAGTTCACCATGGAAATATAATATATTCTAATGTATTTTTTCAATTGTTTGCTCTGTTGAAATTTAGAGAAATAATGATAAATTGGAAAAGGGTACATTTTCAAAAATATTGATAGAGGAACTGAAATAGTATGTATTATTTTGCCCACATAATATATTCTTTGGACACGTAATTCAATATGTCAATTTTCGATTTTCCAAAACTGTAAGGTGAAAAATTATTTTTTATTGAATTAAAGTTATTCCGTTTTCTCAAAAAAAAAAGTTCACAGGTCAATGAAGTTGTTAATAGGGCGGAAAAAATGACCTTCAATATATAATGATTTTTATTTTCAAAACAATTAAAAAATTTCATCAAGCCTAAAGGTAATGTTTCTTCGTATTTTTGTATAATGAAAACAAATTTTCTCACTTAATTCACTAGAAACATTACTCGTATTACACGTAGTAAAATTTAATTTTAAAGATGTAGGAAATTTTATTTATAGATTAAAAAATTGTATTGTCGAATTTGACCCTCACAACTTACAAGGGAGTTGAAGAACCGTTACAAAAATTATGATTCCTTATGACAAAAATTAATTTTCGCGTTGTTACCGTATATTTCCTATAAAAATATTTCAAAGTTAACATAATCAGTTCAAGCTTTTCGAAAAATTGAAGCTAAAGTTAATTTTATTATATTGCTGAAAATTCAATAATTTTGTTAAAAAAATTATTCTTTTTGATCAAAAATTTAACTATTTTGATAAAAATTCCTCTTTTTTTCTTTGAATTCAACTATTTTCGGTTAAAAATTAAAATCTTTTTTTGGTTCAAATATCAACTATTACGTTTTTCGTTGAGAATTAATCTTTTTTGGTTGGCAATTCAACTACTTAGCTGAAAGTGGAACAGTGTTTGAAATACATTTTTTTGGTTGAAGAATTATCATTCTAGTTCAATATTTTTTTATGTTCAAAATTGAACTATTTTATTAAAAATATATTTTTTTTTTTGAATATTAAGTTTTTAACTAAATATTTAACTATATGCCATTTTTGCTTAACAACTTATCTTCTTTTGTTCGAAAATTTCACTATTTAGTTGATAATCCCTGTATTTTGTTGAAAATGATTCTTTTTTATAGAAAATGAATCTTCTTGGTTTAAAATTGATGTTTTTGGTTAAAAATGTATTTCTTTTGTTGAAAATGTAACTATTAGTTTGAAAATCCCCTTATAAATTTAAATATTTGTTTGAAACTCCATGTATTTTGTTCTAAACTTATATTTATTTGTAAAAAATTAATATTCTTGATTGAAAATTTATCTTTTTGGTTGAAAATTTCTTTCTTTCATAGAAAATTAGTTTTTTTATTGAAAATTAATTTTTTTACTGAAAATCTGTTTTAGGTGAATTGTAAATTATTTTGTTTTAAATTCGTTTTGTTATAAAGTTAGTCTCATTATTTGAAACTTCATCTTTTTGATGAAATGTTTTTTTTTGTTTGAAAATTTTACTATTTTGTTGAACATTCGTTTTTTTTTTTAGTTGAAAATTTATTTTTCTATCTAAAATTTGAAGTTTTTATTTTTGGTTGAAGTCATTCCTTTGGTTGAAAATTGAACTATTTTGTTGAAAATTTGTCTTTTTTTTGTACAAAAATTCAACTTTTGGGTTGAAAATTCAACTATATGGTTAAAACATTTTTTGTTGTTTAAGATTCATCTTTTTAGTTAAATATTCATTGCTTCGTTTTAAAATTCAAATAAATTGTTTAATATTAACATTTTTTTCGTGGAAATATCAACTAATTTTTTGAAATTTTAAATTTTTTCGTTGTTCTTCCATCTTTTTGGTCGAAGATTAAACTATTTTAATGAAAATTCCATCTTTTTGGGTTGAAAATTAATGTTTATAGCAGAAAAATTAACTATTCCATTATTGGTTAAAAGTGATCGTTTTTAGTTGAAAATTTAACAATTGGGTTGAAAATGTATGTATTTTGTTGTAAATTATTCTTTTTTATAGATAATTATTTTCTTGATTGATTATTCAACTCCTTGGTTGAATGTTCGAACAACTTTTTAAAAAATTTAACTATTGTATTGGAAAATCGTTTTTTTTTTTTTGTTAAAAATAAATTTTGTTAACTACAAAATTAAATATTATGTTTTCTCTTAAAAGTAGACCGTCTTTAGTTTAAAATTCAACTATATAATTAAAAATGATATTTTTTGTTGAAAATTCATCTTTTTTGGTTAAAAATTTAATCATTTGGTTGAAGATTCAACCTTTTTTTCAAAAGTCACTCTTTTTGGTTGAAATTTTGTTATTGGGTTTTGGCCTTGGGTTGAAAATTCAATTATTCTGGCAGAAAATTGTTGTTGAAATTTCCTTTTTTTTTATTGAAAATTAGTCTGTTTTGTTTCACGATTTAACTAATTTTTTTGTAATTCATATTTTGGAGTTTAATGCAACTGTTTTTGATTGAAAAAACAATATCTTTTGTGGAAATAAGAAGTATTACACTTTTTGTTGAAAATTCATTTTTTTGGACGCAGATTCATCACTTTGTTTGAAAATTGAACTATTTTGTCGAAAATTCCTTTTTTCTTAGTTTGGAAATTTGATTATTTCTTTCTTGGTTTAAAATTTCTCTTTGTGTGTTGAAAACTTAACAATTTGGTTGAAAATGTACGTATTTTAGGTATGTGTAATGTAATTTGTGCATGACCCTTTTTATAATTTCGTATGACTGTTGTCACTTATAGTGTTTAAAATATTGTATTTAGAAACAAAAATGTTTTGCATTAACATTATTGATCGTCTAGATGCAGGGTTGTTTTTATGCTTAAAAAAACTTAGAACGGTCAGGGAAAATGACAAATTGGTCAAGGAAAAGTCAGGGAAAGTCAGGGAATTTTGAAGATGGAATTTTATAGTAATCCTGAAATATTAGTCCAAGAAGTGGGCAGTGGTGGGGGTTTCAAAATGGGACGGATTTCATACGCCATATTTATATCCCATCACTCAATTCAACGCACTCAACTCACCTACACCGGCAAATGAAGACAAAAAATCTTTTTTTTCATCTTTAGTGAAATTAAACTTGTGTGCCTTATTCACTACTAAAAATGAACCTTCAACTGCAGAATTATAATTTGATAAAACTGACTTCCACACTTACCATAAGGAATAAATTAATCAAATAAAAACTGTCTACATTTATAAAAATAAATTACGATCCCTGATTCTAACTTCATCGGAGTGAACTTAACTTAGCCATCTTTATCGGCAATAAAGCCCGTTTTCCGCGAACTTTAAATTTCTACTCAAGAGCTGAAAAAACCTCCTGAAGAAAAACGTCGGCACTAAATTAAAATGCAATAAAATAGTTTTAGTGGATGCAAAATATTGTCAGGTAGAAATAAGAAGAGAGAATTTGGATTCGCTATAAAAGTCAGCCATAAATGGTGATCCTCCCGCTCGCGTTTATCTTCCGTCGGATCGTCCTACGAAATTCCTTGGACTGTCGTGGAGAACACGAAAAGGAATGAAGGAACGTACAAACTCGCGAACGAACACCATGACCAAAAGGGTTAACTAAATCCGGGCAGCGACGTTTTCCAATCTTCCATTTTAATGATTCCCTGCCGACACGCAAATCAGAGAGCATCATCGAAAGGCCGAACGCGTCCGTCCCACGGTAGGATCCCGCATCTCGCGCGAATGTAACGACCGGTTACAACTTTACAAGGCGACGTCTTCGAGGCGCGATTTGCATCGCGTCGGATTAACGTCCGTTCCTTCATCGTTCCAAAGAACTCTTGAGCTTGGAGAGAGAAGCCAACTCTACGAATCAAACAGCCAAAAAAGAAAATGAACAAAACTGCCATTGGTCGAGAAATTGCAAGTTCAGTTGAAAAAAGAGGACAAACTTGGGCAAATCAACCTTTAAAAATCATTTCTTTTTAAGCACCGTTTAGAAATTGCAGCGATAATATTTGGGTTGAGGTCGGGCTCTAATGGGGCACCGTTGGGATCCCGTCGGAAACTCAGATTGCATACATGTCCGGTGCTCTGAACGCGTTCAGCAATTTCTATATTGGCAGCAGTGTTGGGAAGTAACTTGTTACAAGTAACAAAGTTACGGAAAAGTTACGTCATTTGTAACTTTTAGGGTAACTTCGTTACTATTTTAAAAAGTGACTTGTGACGTAACTTACAAGGAAAGTACCCCACAGGAAAAAATGAGGGTTCAGTAAAGTTGCGGCTCAAGTAAAAGTTGGTATCATTTAGAACTGAGACTCCAATGGAACTCT
>JAABKJ010012720.1:0-10460 GCA_011634705.1 Andricus grossulariae
GCTAACCAATTAAGTCAGGGTACTTATAGGTTTTCGGGGTCGCTGAATTCAAATACGTTGTCCGTTTGGTCTCATCAAGTCAGGGTCAAGCTCAATTCAAGGTAAAACCTACAAAATCCATGGCTAACCAAATAAGTTAGAACACCTATAAGTTTTTGGGGTCTCTGAATTCGAATCCGTTGTCCCTTTAGTCTCGTCGGGTCAGAGTCAAGGTCAATTCAAGGTCGAACCTGCAAAATTCATCCCTAGCTCAATAATTCAAGGTACCTATAGGTTTTCAGTGTCGCTGAATTTAAATCCGTTGTTCGTTTGTTCCCATCAAGTCAGGGTCAAGATCAGTTCAAGGTCAAATTTAATCAGTTAGCGATGAATTTTGTATGTTTGGCCTTGGACTGACCTTGACTCTGGCCTGATGGGACCAAACGGACAACGGATTTGAATTGAGTGACCCCGAAAACCTATATGTATTCTGACTTATTAGGTTATGGATGAATTTTGTGGGTTTGGCCTTGAATTCACCTTGACTCTGACCTGATGAGACCAAATGGACAACGGATTCGAATTCAGCGACCCCGATAACCTATAAGTACTCTGACTTAATTGGTTAGCGATGAATTTTGTAGGTTTGACCTTGAACTGACCTTGACAACAGATTCGAATTCAGTGACCTCGAAAATCTACAGGAACCCTGACTTATTTGGTTAGAGATGAATTTTGTAGCTTTGACCCTGAACTGACTTTGACCCTGACCTGATAGGACCAAATGGAGAACGGATTCGAATTCAGTGATCCCGAGATTACAAGACCCACCTAGTCTGATCCATTTTGCAAGGGTTTAGATTTTGTGGTCCTGTGTTATTTGTCATCATAAGTTGAAAATTAAAAGTGATTTGGAGGCCATATATAGGGTCATCGAAATTCAACTACCATAGTTATCAATGTCCCTACTATCGGAAATTTTAAACTGTCATAGAGAGATAAATCGACTGGTCCTACTTAAACAGCAATTGTCGCTGGCTGGCACAGATTGTAGTTCATGCTAATTCATTGTATCCGAAAATTCCAAAGCTTAAAACTTTGAGAGCTCGAACTCAAATTAAAACAAAACATCAAAATAGCACCTTTATAAATTAGGCAAGAGTTAGTGAGATCATCTGGCGATCTCTCAGTTACATTAGTTTAAGTTGGATAGAGGGGGTGGAGTACACAGGTAAACGGCGATCGAATGAGCATCACCCGGCTTTAACGTTTGCTAGGTTCAAAATTACAAAAGTTTTCGTTTGTAAATTTTATTGTACATCATATTTTAACATCTATAAACTATGGACCTCACCGGCAGGGTCTGTCATTTTTGCGAAACAAGTAGATAGGTTGGGACCAAACGGTTGACATAGGGCAAGGGTCTTCACAATCCACAGGTGCAATCTGACCCAGGATCGACTGGCCATTTTCAGGATCTACCTTTTTTTCGATGTGAAACTGAGAGCAAATTTTTGACCCCTTGAAAGAAAATATTAGTTTGTAGGGTTTGGTTCATAAACCTAAACCTCGAGGGCCCCATTTTCTTCTACTGGGTAAGAAGCAACTCTTTGAGGCACTTCGACTGAGGTAAAGGACGGGGATCCTGCTTGACAGTTTTTTGTCGAAGCTGGGTAAATCCAATCTATTAGCCCAGGATCGCTAGTAGATACAGGATCTACCTTTGGTTACTCCTGACATAGGGTCTGGAGGTATAGAGTGAACAAACGCGACGGAGAGATGTACCCCGCCCAATCCTGATGTGGACCGGTATAAAATGGAGGCGTCGTTTTTGTTCAAGTATCTAGTGAACTGTTGGAGATAGTAAAAAATGGACATCCAAAGAACAGGAGTATTGCTTTGGGAGCCTTTCGGGATAACGTTATCCTTGTTTTGAGATGAGCGTCTAACGATAAAAAAGTCTCGTTTGCGGCTTAGAAAACGTCTTAAGCATACCTTAACCATGTTTTGATTATGGGGTAATTGAAGACTTAGCCAAGCCAAAATATTTTTACTCCCGAAGAGAGTGTCAGCCAACTTTTCCACTGTTACGAAATTGCCCGTAAGTGTCCAACTGTTGGTCCTCATATAATAATTATGTATGCATGCTCGGTGATAAAGTTTTAAGCTAAAGCAGTTGACCCCTCAACCGAACGAGGGGGATTTCCTTTGACTCGCTTATCTTGATTAATGAATAGGCGGAAATGTATTTGTCACCGTCCAAGTGAAATCGTCTACAATGGTAGAACGCGCACGGTGGTCGCGTCGCATAGCGTCTCGTCGCGTCGTCCTTCTCAGCGGACTTGGAAAATCAATTTATCCGGATATTACCCTCTCCTTGTGCATTCACGCGTGTATATACAGTAGTCACGTAACTACCTGCGCTTTATCCGTGCTTTGAACATTGAGTGGTCCGATTCGGAACACTGAATCGTTTGTTCTTGCAGCTATTACGAGTATAACAGGGATCGTGGGGATGATAATAAAAGATTATGTTCTGTTAATCGATACTCTGCTTCTGAGAAGACAAAGTCAAACAAAATGAAGAGGAAAGAGAAATATTGAATAATAAATTATTGATTCGATTAGTTATCACTATTTGCGGTTAGACAGAGCTGATATAGGTCAGGAAATTGAGGATTCTACATTATTAACCTTCTTGGTGACTACTTTATCTTTTTGGTTGAAAATTCAAATATGTGGATGAAAATTCATGTATTTTGTTAAAAATTAGTCTCTTTTGGTAAAATCTTAATCTTCTAGTTCGAAAATTAAACTATTTTATTAAAAATTAGTTTCATTTTTGGTAAATTTATTTTCTTTTATGAAAATTTAATTTCCTGACTGAAAATTGAACTATTTTATTTTTGATAGGAAACTGATCTTTTTTAGTTTAAAATTAATGTTTTTCTAAATCGGTCTTTTTTGGTAGAAGATTATGAAAATTTAACTGTTTGGCTCAGAATTAATTTTTGTTGTTGAAGAACCATCATTTTAGTGAAAAGTTAATTTCTTTCATTGAAAATTTAACTATTTCGTTAAAAACTCTTTTTTTCTATGAAACATTTATTGGCCTAACTGAAAATTGAACTATTCTATTTTTGGTTGAAATTTTTTGGTTTGAAAATTCAACTATTTTGCTCAGAATTAAGTTTTTGTTTGCTTGTTAAAGATTCATCATTTTAGTGAAAAGCTAATTTATTCCATTGAAAATTCAACTATTCAGTTCAAAATTAATTTTTTAAGTTGCAAGTTTAACTATTTCGTTCATTTTTTGGTATTGAAACTTTCTGATTTTTTAAATCTAAATTTCATGTATTTTCTTGAACTATTTTATTTTTGGCTGGAGACTGATCTTTTCAAGTTAAATTTTTTTTTAAATTGGTCTTTTTAGTAGAAGATAATTCTTTTGGGTTATAAATTTAACTATTTATCTCAGAATTAATTTTTTTTTTTTTTTGAAGATTCATCATTTTAGTGAAACGTTAATTTCTTTCGTTGAAAATTCAAACATTTGGTCGCAAATTAATCTTTTAAGTTGAAAATTTAACTAATACCTTAATTTCTTTTGTATTGAAACTTATTCCTTCTTTGAATCTAAAATTCATTTTTTTGTTGTTGAAAATTTGTTGAAATTTTTTGTTGTTGAAAATTTATCTTTTGTTTCGAAAATTCAACTATTCCTTTAAAATTCATTTTTTTGTAACTAATTGATCATTTTCGTTAAAAATTAACCTCTTTGGTTAAAAACTTATCTGTTTTGTTAAAATTCCTCTTTCTGGGTTAAAAGTTTCTCTATTTTGGTAGATATTGCATATTTTTTAGGTAAACATCACAATATTTTGGTTGAAAATTAATCTGTTTTGGTTGAGGCTTCAACTATTTTCTTCTAAATTTGTCTTTTTTGAATGAATTCGAATGCTCCTGCTAAAAATTCATCTCCTTGGTAGAAGATGTATTTTTTTAGTTCCAAATTCTTTTTTTTTTTTGGTCGAAGATTGAAATATTTTATTTGAAATTTATGTATTTTTTCAAAAATTAATCTCTCCTTATAGAAATTTAATTCTCTTGTTCGAAAATTGGACTATTTAATGGAAAATTAGTTTTCTTTTTTGAAAATTCATTTTCCTAACTGAAAATGAAAATATTCTATTTTTTTGGAAACTGATCTTTTTTAGTTTAAAATTATTTTTTTTTGTTTGAAAATTGGTCTTTTTTGGTAGAAGATTAATTTTTAGGGTTGAAAATTCAACTATTTGTCTCAGGATTATTATTTTGTTTAAGATTCATCATTTAGAGTAAATTTGTTTGTTTTTTTTCGGTAGAAAATTAATCTTTTGGATTGATAATTCAACTATTTGAATAAAAATTAATTTTTTAGTTGAAAATTTGACAATTTCGTTAATTTTTTTGTATTAGAACTTTCTCATTTTTTAAATCTAAAATTAATGTGTTTTGTTGAAAATTGGTCTTTTTTGGTAGACAATTTATCGTTTGGTTTGAAAACTCAACCATCCCGTTAAAAATTCTTTTTTTTGTTGTTAGAAATCCATAATTTTAGTTAAAAATTCATCTCTTTGTTTAAAAATGTATGTGTTTTGTTGAAAATTCGTCTTTCTAGGTTGAAAATTTATCTATTTTTGTCGAAATTTTCATATTTTTTGGATTGAAATCACAACTTTTTGGTTTAAATTAATCTGTTATGGTTGACGATTCAACTGTTTCCTTCAAAATTCGTTTTTTGGATGAATTCCAATACTTCTGCCTTTCTTGATTATAAATTGAATTACTTTGCTATAAGCGAAACTACTTTTTTTTAAATTAAGTTTTTTGGCTACAGATTCATCATTTAATTAAAAATTCATCTCTTTGGTAGAAGGTGTATTTATTTAGTTGAAAATTATTTTCTTTTTTTTTTTGGTAAAAAATTCAGATAGATGGTTGAAAATTCATGTATTTCGGTAAAATTTAATCTCTTTTGGTAGAAATTTAATCTTCTTGTTCGAAAATTGGACTATTTTATTAAAAATTTGTTTTCTTTTTTGAAAATTTATTTTCTTCATTAAAAAATTTATTTTCCCAAATGAAAATTGAACCATTCTATTTTTGATTGAAGACTGACCTTTTTTAGTTTAAATTAATTTTTTTTTTTTTTAATTGGTATTTTTGGTAGAAAATTAATCTGTTGGGTTGAAAATTCAACTATTTGGCTCAGAATTAATTTTTGTTGTTGAAGATTCATCATCTTATGGTAAAGTTAATTTCTTTCGTTGGAAATTTAACTCTTTAGTTGAAAATTCGTGTTGTTTCTGTTATAAATTTATTTTTCTAACTGGAAATTGAACAATTCCATTTTTGGGTAAAAACGAATCTTTTTTAGCTTAAAATTATGTTTTCTGTTCAAAATTTGTCTCTTTTGGTAGAAAATTAATCTTTTGGTTTGAAAATTCAACTATTCCGTTGAAACTCAATTTTTTTGGTACAAATTCATCATTTTAGTTAAAGAGTCATCTCTTTGGTTAAAAATGTATAAGCTAAACTACTTTGTTGAAAATTAATTATTTTGTTTAAAGATTTGTCATTTATTTAAAAACTTATCTCTTTGCTAGAAAATGTAGTATTTTTTGTTTGTTAAAAATCACAACTGTTTGGTAGAAAATTAATCTGTTTCGGTTATAAATTAATCGGATATTGAAAATTTTGTTTTCAAACTCATTTTCACATTTAGAAACCACTATGCTTTCTTCTTACTTATAACTATTCATTTGGCATGTAGGACTGATTTGCATTTCTGTCTCATTACTTTTCCGACACAATAGATTTTTCTCAACGATACGTTCTTGAATAACGATAGGAAACATAAGAGCATACTTTTTAATTTGATTGATTTACGAACTAACGTTCAAGAACATGATTTGAATTTGCACATTTGGTTAGGAAATTAAGCAGATGATCAGATTCGATAATGGCTTCAGTAACCGTGCGATTAATGTTAATTCAAAACAAATGATGGATAAAGGCAAAGATGTTAAAGCAAATCCTATCCAATATAATTATTAACAATTAAATTGCGTCATTCTAGATAAATATATCGAAAATGTAGCAATAGGGTGACTTTTTTCCCCTAAAATCATAGAAAGTTATTATTTTCTGGCGCTAATCACACAATTAACAAATGTTGAGACTAAAATATTTTTAAAAATATTTAGTAATTATTTAAAGAATTTTCATTTGTTCAAACAATTCTTTCCCCTGTGAAGCGTTAAAAGATTTTATATTGTGGGATTAATGACACAATTAACCGATTTTGAAGGTAATATTTTATTTTCATGTGTATTAAGCAATTTTTAAAACAATTTTCATATGCTTAAACCATTTTTATTTGTTGAATTTTTTTTCTGTGAATCGTGAGAACTTATTCTTTTCTGCAGTCGATGACACAATTAACGAATTTGAAAAGTAAAATTTTTTTTGTTGAGGATATTCAGAAATTATTTAAACAATTAATAAGAATTAACTTGTGCCTTTTCACAGGGAAGGTGGAGAAAAGTCTGGTTTTTTCGAATCTCTTACGCTATGTCGCTCATTATTCATTATTTCTTTATCTCAGAACGTATACAATATATTATTTTAACAATAATAATAGAGAAGTAATTTTAAGAAAAACAGGGCTATACTTTCGTTAGAGCAATTAAATTAAATTGTTAAACAATATAGGGTATACGTTCTTAAATAAGGAAATTCTGCATAATAAGCGACATAGTGTAAGAGAATCGAAAAAACTAGACTTTTCTTTATTAACAGATCTTGTAACTACGAGTAAAAGACGGGACCTCTCAGTGTAACAAACGTGCGATAACTTGTGAAGTTATTTATTAAAATTCAATTTGTTAATATTTTGCCAAAATTTTTATTTTTTATTTCAACCGAACAAGGAACCGAGCGGCGCCTTCTCAAGTTGTAGTGGGCTTCCCTGGGCAGCCATATCCCTAAACATAATATGATGAGTCAGACATTCTGACAAGAAAATTTTTCGAAAAATCAAATTTTTAGAAGACGTGAATGATTTTAGCCCTTTTTAATTCCTATGAAGAGGTGGTAAAGTTCTATTTTTCAGGAGTGAGAAGTGACTTTATACGCAAATGATTAAACATTATGCATATGTGAGCACGCATTTCGCGATAACCGACCCACTTACTGCTAGAACTGCAATACCGCAAATTCCAAAAAAATTTGAAAATTTTTGGATTATCTAAAGTAAAATTGAAAAAATTACCAAATTTTGTGAATTTTATAAAATGTTCAAGTTTCCTAAAATTACCTGAATTTCTAAAGTTTGTAAAGTTTTGAAATATTGAAAATCTATGGTAAACATAGATAATGAAAAATTTTGAAAACATCAGAACTTTTAAAAATTTGAGAGTTTTAAAGAAACTTGAGAAATTTGGATAATTTTTTAAATGTAGAATATTTTATAAATCTCAGAAATTTGAGAAATTTTGATAATTTAACAAGTGTTTTTAACATTTCTGAAAATTTCTCAAATTTTTGAAATTTGGATCATTTTGGATATTTGAGACATATTGAAAATTGTAGAAATTTGACAAATTTTGGAAATTTTAAACGTTTTCATTATCATAACATTTTTGAACATTTTAGAAATTATGATAATTTTAGTAATGGTGATAATTTTAGTAATGATGCAAAATTTAGAAATTGTGATAATTTCATAAATTTTGAACATTTGATAAAATTCAGAAATATTACTAATTCTGATGAGTTAAATTTTTTTTATTATTTTCGAAATTTTCATAATTTTAGAAATTTCGATAATTTTATGAATTTTAATCATTTTTAACATTTTCAATATTTTAGAAATTTTGGAAATTTAATACATTTTGGTCATTTTATAAATTTTTAACATTTGAGAACTTTTTATAATTTTAGAAATTTTGACAATTTTAGAAATATGGAATTTTAGAAATTCGGATAATTTGCAAAATTTGGTACATTTTAAAAATTTGTATAATTTTAGAAATTTAAATAATTTTGAACATTTTAGAAATTAAGATAATTTTAGAAATTTGAATGATTTTAGAAATTTTGAATATTTTATAAAATTTAGAAATATTATAAATTTTTATGAGCTTAAAAGTTTTAGAAAATTTGAACATTTTACAAAACTGAAATTTATAATTTTGGAATTTTCCAAAATTTTAGACATTTTGATCATTTGCAAAATTTGGAACATTTTAGAAATTTAGATAATTTAAGAATCTTAGAACATATGAAAAATTATGATAATCTTAGAAATTTGAAGGATTTTAGAAATTTTGAACATATGATAAAATTCAGAAATATTAGAAACTTTGATAAGTTTGAAAATTTTAGAAAATTTCGAAATTTTCATAATTTTTATAATTTTAGAAATTTCAATCTGCTTATAAATTTTGATAACTTTATCAATTTTAATAATTTTTGAAATTTTAGGTATTTTAGACAATTTGGAAATTTTAGAAATTTCATAAATTTTGAAAATTTGAGACGTTTTTATAATTTTAGAAATTTTGAAAATTTTATTAAGGAACGTATTAGAAATTTTATAAATTTGGATAATCTAAAAAACTTTGAATATTTTAGAAATTTGGATTATTTTATAAATTATGAACATCTTAGAATTTTTGGAAATTTAGAAAATATACGCAAATTTAGATAATCAAAAAATTTTCAAAATTTTTTGGAATTTTTGGTACCACAGTTCTTGCAGTCTTATCATTTGCATATGAAGTCACTTTTTACTCCTGAAAATTAGATTAAAATTTGTTGTTCAGCGTGAAGTTAGCACTCCAACTTTGAAAATACAATAACTTGTTGAGTTTTTCCGTCCAAATGACAAAATTTGGTTCCCAAACCTGACCAAACGATTCCATGAAACAAAAGTTGGATATTTCATGGTTGTTGCGCTAACTTCACGAATATCACGAGAGGTAATCCAGTGTTCCCCTTGGATTCTAGTATTGTGAAAAAATTTGAGATCTTCCCAAATTTTTTCTATAACTTTGCAACAAAGGCGTAGAAATCGTGCAATTGGTGTAAGTGGACAGAATTTTTTTGGTTGATATGGGAAGTTTGCACTTAGGATTCATTTTGAGGGCTGGAGGCAACTGGGCAAGGGGTTTTTATTTAAGGGTGATTTTTCGGGCTCGGGAGAGCTGGACAAGGGGAAGTTACACGTGAGTGTGATTTTTGGAACCCTGGAGAGCTATGCAAACGTATCTTAGACTTAAGAATGATTTTTAAGGCTTAAAAACGATGGGCAGGGGGAGTTGACACTTAGGGGTTATTTTTTGGGTTGGGACAGCTGAATAAGGGGATTTTGCACCTCGTGGTAATTTTTGGGGCTCAGGACAGCTACACAAGCGGAGTCGAGACATAGGGGTTATTTTTGAGTCTGGGGAGAGCTGGAAAGAGCGATTTTAAACTTAGGGGTGATTTTTGGGGCTGGGGACAGCAGGGCAGGGGGATTTTACACTTAGGGCTTATTTTTGGAGTATGGAGAGTTTAAAAGGGAGATTTGATATTTAGGGGTAATTTTTTGGGCTGAAGAAAGCTCAATGCGGACATTTTACACTTCGGAGTTATTTTTGGGTCTCAAGGGAGCTGCCCAAGGGAATTCGACACTTGGGGGTTATTTTTGGGCCTGGCGAGAGCTGGAAAATGTAGTTTACACTGAAGAGTGATCTTTCAAGCTGGGAAAATATGGGCAGGGTGATTTGACACTTTGAGGTAATTTTTGGGGTTGAAAAGGCTGGGGAGAGCGGCACAGGGGGATTTTACACTTGGGGATAATTTTTGGGGCTGGGGAGAGCGACACAGAAGGATTCGACACTTAGGGCCTATTTTTGGAGTTTGAAGATTTGGAAACGGAGATTTGTTACTTAGGGGTGATTTGTTGGGCTGAAGAAAGCTGAATGCGGACATTTTACACTTCAGAGTTATTTTTGGGTCTCAGTGGAGCTGCACAAGGGAATCTGACACATGGGGATTACTTTTAGGCCTGAGGAGAGCTGGAAAAGGTATTTTACACTGAAGGGTGATTTTTTAAACTGGGGAAATATGGGAAGGGTCATTTGACAGTTTGCGGTGATTTTTGGGTTTGTAAAGAACTGAATAACAGGATTTTACACTTACAAGGAGAGGACGCGAGATGGGAATCGTCGATTCGACCGGGACTTTGCAGGATGAAAGTACATCAAAATCCATTAGGAGCGTATTTTTTCTTTCGATCTAATGGTCCTTAGTTTTCGAGATATCGAAGTTTGAGTATTTGCGCTCGAGCGCTCGACTCGCCACTGCAGAGCGGGAACCCGGGCTTGGCGGCCTCGGGCGCTTACTCGCAGTCCGACACTAATACTGTGATAAACGGAAAGTCCGCAGGGTTT
>JAABKJ010012721.1:0-10460 GCA_011634705.1 Andricus grossulariae
TTTTCAACGAAGAAAGATTACTTTGTAACAAAAAGTAGAATTTCCAACAAAATAATGAAATTTTTAACCAAAAGAATTGAATTCTGATACGAAAATATAGTAGTAGATTTTTCAATTAAAAAGAATTAACTTTCATAAAAAAAAGATGGCTTTTCTATCAAAAGATAAATTTTAAATCTAAGTGGATGAATTTTCTATCAAAAAAAGACAAATTTTCAACAAAACAGTTGAATTGTTTACCAAAAAAGATAACTCTTTGACCAAATAGTTACATTTTTAACGTTAACTTTCAGCCAAAAAAGATGACTGTTCTTTCAAAAGATGAAATAAAAACAGTTGCATTTTTGAAAAAATATTTGAACTTTGAACAAAAAGAGATAAATTCTGAAACAAAAATATAATAGACTTTTTAATTAAAAATAATTAACTTTCAACCAAAAAGAAAACTGTTCTTTCAAAAGATGAATTTTGAATCCAAGTGGATGAATTTTCTACAAAACAGTTTGAATTTTCGATCCAAAAAAGATGATTTTTTGACGAAATAGTGGAATTTTGAACAAAATAGTTGAATTTTCAACAAAAAGAGATCAATTTTGAACCAAACAAAAAAAAAAAAAAACTTTTTAAATAAAAATAATTAACTTTCAACTAAAATACATAACTGTTCTTTCAAAAGATGAATTCTCAATCCAAATGGCTGAATTTTCGATAAAAAAAAGATGACTTTTTGACAAAATAGTTGAATTTTGAACAAAGTAATTGAATTTTCAACAAAATAGTTGAATTTGCAAAAAAAAAAGAAATAAATTTTGAACCAAAAACGTAATAATAGACTTTTCAATTAAAAATAATTAATTTTCAACCAAAAAAGATGACTGTTATATCAAAAGATGAATTTTCAACCCAAATGGACAACAAAACAACAAAACTGTTTTGTTTTTCAACAAAACAGTTGAATTTTCGATAAAAAAATATGATTTTTTGACTAAATAGTTGAAGTTTGAACAAAGCAGTTGAATTTTCAACAAAATAGTTGAATTTTCCACAAAAAGTGATGAATTTTGAACCAAAATAATAATAATAGACTTTTCAAATAAAAATAATTAACTTTCAACCAAAAAGATAACTGTTCTTGCAAAAGATGAATTTTTATTTCCAAATGGCTGAATTTTTAATTCAAATGGCTGAATTTTCTATTCAAAAACACGAATTTTCAACAAAACAGTTGAATTTTTTATTAAAAAAAGATGAATTTTTGACAAACAAGTTGAATTTTGAACAAAGTAATTGAATGTTCAACAAAATAGTTGAATTTTCAACAAAAAGAGATGAATTTTGAACCAAAAAAATTATAATAGACTTTTCAATTAAAAATAATTAATTTTCAACCAAAAAAGATGACCGTTCTATCGAAAGATAAATTTTCCATTTAAGAGGACCACGAAACAACAAAACAGATGAATTTTCGATAAAAAAATATGACTTTTTGACGAAATAGTTGAATTTTGAACAAAGTAGTTGAATTTTCAACAAAATAGTTTAATTTTTAACAAAAATAAATTAATTTTCAAGCAAATACATAATAATAGATTTTTCGATTAAAAATAATTAATTTTCAACCAGAAAAAGGTAACTGTTCTATCAAAAGATGAATTTTCAATCCAAATGGATGAATGTTCTATTCAAAAAGACTAATTTTTAAGAAAAGAGTTGAATTTTTGACAAAAAAAGCATGACTTTATGACAAAGAATTTGATTTTTCAATAAACAGAAATGAATTTTAATCCAAAAACATAATAATAAATTTTTCAATTAAAAATAATTAATTTTCAACCAGAAACGATGACTGTTCTATCAAAAGATGAATTTTCAATCCAAAATGACAACAAAACAACAAAACAATTGAATTTTTGATAAAAAGAAGATGACTTTTTGACAAAATAGTGGAATTTTGAACAAAGCAGTTGAATTTTTGATAAAAAGAAGATGACTTTCTGACAAAATAGTGGAATTTTGAACAAAGCAGTTGAATTTTCCACAAAAAGGGAATGAATTTTGAACCAAAATTATAATAATAGACTTTTCAAATAAAAATAATTAACTTTCAACTAAAAAAGATAACTGTTCTTTCGAAAGATGAATTTTCAACCCAAATGGATGAATTTTCTATTCAAAAACTCGAATTTTCAACAAAACAGTTGCATTTTTGACAAAAAAAGAATGACTTTTTGACAGAGTAGTTGAATCTTCAACAAAAAGAGATGAATTTTGAACCAATAATATAATAACAGATTTTTCAAATAAAAATAATTAACTTTCAACCAAAAGGTATATTTTACTATCCAGAAAGACGAATGGATAACAAAATAATTGAATTTTTTACCAAAAAAGAAGAATTTTCAACAACATAGTAGATTTTTTAACCGAAAGCTATAAATTCTGAACCAAAATTATGAAAACAAACTTTTCAATGAAAAAGAATGAACTTTCATCCAAAAATAGTTGGATTTTCTTATTGGGTTCTATTAATTCAATTCGCATTTGAGCGAAAAAAGGGGTTAAAAAGAAGAATTCTTTAAAAAAGGGGAAAAGAGAGGAATAAATATTTAAATTTGCAGTTGTTTTGGTAAACTCTTCACGCCTCCCGAGTTGCCAAAATCATTCGGAAAGCTCTGCGTGCCTCCTGACCAGAAGTGGAGAGCAATCTTTCGCCAGTGTTATCAACAACTCGACGTACCTGAACCCGGAAGCAGAAATAATTCAAGTGCCGACAAAGCAAGTGAGACTCAGAAACTTTGGGACAACGTAGCTGTGATAATTTCAAATTCGTTTCACAAGAAAACAAAGTCTAGTAAAAAGATGAACGATTCGTCCAAGATGGAGAAGGATAGAGAAACGATAGATACGTTGTCGAAAATCCCTTATTTCGGGAGGGACAAACTTACCCTACCGATTTATGAACAAATCCGTGATTACTTGTCGATAGCGTTCGAAAGCGGGCATCATCCTCTGGGAAAATTGTTGACTGAACTTACCACCGTCTACACTGCCACTTATGGAGGTGTGAGAGTTCATCCTTTATTGAAAACTCATGCGGTGAGCGAATTGAGAAGTCTCACTGTCAGAATTTACGAAGTTATTACCATTTTCTTCCCAGCATTGCCAGCCAGCGGTGAAGAATGTCTCTCGGAAATTGAAAAACCGGATGAAGCGAAAGGTTTTGCGGATGGAGATGAATCGGAGAAGGAGGATCATTTGAAGCCCCAAGAATCGGAAGAAAGGTGAGATTGATTTTTCAGGAAAATAGGGCAGTGATAAGGGAATAAATTTCAGGGTTTCCAGCTATTCTTAGGAACGAAATTCAAGGTCTTTTCCAGGTTTTCCAGGTCAAGATGTCAAGTTTTTCCAGGTCTCCTTTTTTACATCAAATAATGAAATAACCGTTTTTTATAGATGTAAAAAGTGAGCCATTTCATTTTTTATTGGCCAACCATTTTGAAAGAACGCAGAACCATGATTAAACAAATTCCTAATTTTTTGCGAACATAAGTCGTCTTTGAAATCTTTGAAATTTTTGTGACATCTTTAAAATCTTAGTTAAGTCTTGAAATTTCTGTGAAATATTTTGGAATCTTTTTAAATTTTTGTAAATTATTTGAAGTCCTTGAAATCTTTGAAATCTTTGTGAAATTTTTTGAAACCTTTTGAAATTTTTATGAAATCTTAAAAATATTTGTGAAAGTTTTCTTTAGTCTTTGTTGTGAAACCTTTTGTGTTCGTTTGAAGTCATTGAAATCTTCTGAAATCTCCTCGAATTTGTTCAAACCTTTTGAAATAGTTTAACATCTTTGAAATATTTTTGAAATCTTTCGTATTCGTTTAAAATCATTGAAATATTTAAAACCGTTTAAAATCTTCGAAATGTTTTGAAATATTTGAAATCTGGTGTACTGTACCCTTTTTGCAAAACGCAAACATTTATTTTAATTCATGGCATTCATTCTAAACATCCCTTATCACAACAGAGCAAAAATTGCAATATAAATTAATTTTTAAAGAAATACTTAAATTTCCCACTAAAAAATATCAATTTTTTTACAAAAAATGGAATAGTTAAACTTTCAGATATAAAAATTAATTTTCAATGAAAAAAACTGACGAATTTTCAACTAAAATGATTAATTTTTAACTAGACTAATTGAATTTTCTCTACAAAAATCAATTTTTAACCAAGAAGATTAATTTCTACCAAAAAGACGAATTTAAAACTAAAAAAGATCATTTTTCAACCAAAAAGTGAATAATTAGATTTTTAGTAAAAAAAAATTAATGTTGAGCCAAAGAGATGAATTTTTAACTAAAATTATGGAATATTAACAGAAATAATAGTTACAGTTTCAGTTGATAAAAAAAATCAACCAAAAAAGAAACCAATTTTTAACAAAATAGTTTAATGATGAATCTTCAACCAAAAAAATTAATTATTAACAAAAGAGTTTAACTTTCAACCTAGTCATTTTATTTCCTACCTAAAAGATGAATTTTCAACTAAAATTATTAATATTTGACTGGAATACTTGAATTTTTAACCGAAAGAAGAATTTTTAAACAAGAAAATTAATTTTCAAGGAAGAAGATAATTTTCTACACCAAAAATTGATTTTTTAACAAAATATGTGAATTTTCAAAGAAATAGTTGAATTTTCAATTGTAAAAAAAAATTTCATCCAATTTGAATTTTGAACTTGAAAAGATCAATTTTCAACCAAAAATGGAACAGTTAAATTTTCAGTTGAAGAAATTAATTTTCAACCAAACTGATGAATTTTGAACTAAAATGATTAATCTTCAACTAGAATAATTGAATTTTATACCTACCAAAAATATGAATTTTTAACCATAACAAAAAAAAAAAGGATTTTCAGCAAAATAGTTCAATTTTCTACTGAAATAGTCGAGGAAATATTTAAATGTTTAGTTAAAAAATTAATTTTGATCACTTTTCTAATTTAATCAAAACTATTGAAATAACAAAAACCTGAATTTTACTGCGATCAGAAGTAAATTTCCGTGTTTTTAATTAAATTTGCGGTCATTTCTCGGTCAATCAAATTCTCGGTCATTTCCCGTTTTCCCGGTCAAGTCACCATCCTGAATATAGACTACTTATTTTATGTTAAAATTAATGAATCGAAAAAAGTTTTTAATGCCCTTAAATTTTTAGTTACAGTAACTGAAAATTCCACAATTGTAACACAATTTTCTGAAACGTGTGACTAAAGCTTTATGCAGTTACCATTGCTGAAATTTCTATTCCTCACTGTGAAAAATTTTGGTTGGAAACTTTTAATAAATGTATTGGAAGTCTATTTCCGGAACGTCAGGTAGCGCTACAATACATAATGTTGTAGTTTTCAAATGTTGGTATTGGTATGGTACCTCACATGTATTGGAATTTTACAATACAAGTCTAGTATTTGCGGCTGGATACCTCGACACCTGTTGAAGCGAAAAATTAAAAAAAAAATGCAAATCGTTTCTCAGGGCACTTGTTCCACGTAAAAAAAGAGAGATATTTTCTGACGGAGCCAAAACTTTTGTTAATATATAGTATATAGTGCGCGTATTCATGGAATTCGAGGAATTCACAGAATTTGCGAAATTCGTAGAATTCAAGGAAATCAAGACATTCATGGAATTCACGGAATTCAAGAAATTCACGGAATTTACGGAATTCGTGGAATTCACGAAATTCAACGAATTCTAGAAATTCACAGAATTCACAGAATTCATGAAATTCAAGGAATTTGCGGAATTCAATGCATTCATGGAACTCACTGAATTTACGAAATTCATGGAATTCAAGGAATAAGTGGAATTCAAGGCATTCCTGCAATTCACGGAATTCAAGGAATTCAAGAAATTCACAGAATTTACGGAATTCAAGGAATTAATGGAATCAGCGGAATTCATGGAATTCAAGACATTCATGGAACTCACGGAATTCAAGAAATTCACGGAATTCATGGAACTCACGGAATTCAAGAAATTCACGGAATTCAATGAATTCACTGAATTTACGGAATTCAAAGAATTAATGAAATTCAAGGCATTCATGGAATTCGCGGAATTAACGGAATTCATGGAATCCAAGACATTCATGGAATTCACGGAATTCAATAAATTCTAGGAATTCACTGAATTCAAGGAATTCCAGAAATTCACGGAATTCATCTAATTCAAGGAATTCGTGAAATTCAAGGAATTCCAGAAATTCACGGAATTCAGGGAATTTACGAAAATCAAGGAATTCATTAAATGTAATGATTTCACAGAATTCATGAAATTCGAATTCCGTACATTTCCTGAATTCTGAGAATTCCGCGAAATCAGTGAATTTCGTGAATTCAGTAAATTCCTTGAATCCCGTGAATTCCTTAAACTCTATGAATTCCTTAGATACCATGATTTCGTTCAATTTAATTAATTCCTTGAATACCCTAAATTCCTTGAATTCCGTGAATTTGATCAATCCCGTGAACTCCATAAAATCTGTGAATTCCATTAATTTAGTGAATTCCATAAAGTTCTTGAATTCATTGAATTCTATTAATTTAGTGAATTACGTGATTCCATAAGTTCCATTAATTCGGCGAGTTCCACAAATTCCGTGAATTCTACGAATTCTGTGAATGTCATAAATTCCGTGCATTCCATGAAAACCTTGAATTCCGCTAATTTCGTGAATTCTATAAAGATCTTGAATTCATTGAATTCTATTAATTCAGTGAATTACGTGAATTCCATAAGTTCCATCAATTCGGTGAGTTTCACAAATTCCGTAAATTCTGTGAATTCTACGAATTCCGTGAATGTCATGAATTCCGTGCATTCCATGAATTCCTTGAATTCCATAAATTCCTTGAATTCCATGAATTCCTTGAATTCCATGAATTCCACGAATTCCATGAATTCCACGAATTCTTTGAATTCCACGAATTCCTTACAATTTGTGAATTCCGTAAATTCCTTGAATTCCTTGAATTTCATGAATTCCTTGAATTCCATAAATTCTGTGAATACCATGAATGCCCTACATTCCATGAATGCCTTAAACTCCATGAATTTCATCAATTCATTGAATTTCGTGAATTCTGTGAATTCCACTAATTCCGTGAATGTCATGAATTCCGTGCATTCCATGCATTCCATGAATTCCTTAAATTCCTTGAATTCCATAAATTCCTTGAATTTCATAAATTCCACAAATTCCGCAAATTTCGTGAATTGTTTGAATTCCGTGAATTTCGTAAATTTTCTGAATTCCAAGAATTCCTGCAATTCCATAAATTCCGTGAAATGCAGTAAATTCTGTGAATTCTATGAATTGCCAGAATTTCGTGAATTCCGTGAATAATATGAATTCCATAAATTTTCGGTGAATACCATGAATTCATTGTATTCCGTGAATTGCACGATTTTCGTGATTTTTTTTTAATTTCATGAATTCTTTTAATTTCATGAAATCCGTGAAATTCAGTAAATTTTGTGAATTCTATGAGTTGCTAGAATTTCATGAATTCCGTGAATAATATGAATTCCGTGAATTCCATGATTTTCGTGAATTCCGTGAATTTCATGAATTCTTTCAAGGAATCTGTATGATCATTAGAGAATAACATAAATTTTTAACGTATTTTTCAGACTGCATGGAGCTATGAATTAAAAATGATTTTAATTATTTTTTTCTGAAAAAAGATCTCCTTTCGCTCCGCTGGGAATCGAACCACAGAATTTTTGATTTCCGGTCAAATTTCTAATTTCCGGTTCGATTCCCAGCAGTGCGAAAGGAGAAGATCTTTTTTTCAGAAAAAAATTAATTAAAAGAATTTATTCAATTTCACGAATTCCGTGAATACCGATAATTCCGTGAATTCCTTGTGCACAATTTTCGACTAATAAACGCTACAGTACATGTATTGGAATTCTCGACGGTGACTTCACGATTTACAAGACTTACAAATACATGTATTGCAATTTCGTCATTCCAATATCGTATTTGCAATTTTACCTTACGCTTGTATTGTCAAAGTGTTGTAGAATTCCAGACAGTTTTAACAGAGCTGTTCTGGAAAATTTATAAACGGTTTCTGCATAATGCTTTAGTGACGTGCATATGAAATTTTCTACAGAAATTTCTCACAGTGTTCAATCTGACCCACTAGCGGACTGTTACCCCTCTAGTCTTTTTCTTATGATAGTCGGTTTAACCCATATCCATGAAGTGATTCATGCCATGAATTAATAATAAACTTGTTTTCAAGAGACCATCTTATTTACACAGTCGTTTGAAACACTTGTAGCAGGTAGGCAAGTCTATGTGATAGTGTAAGTAAAATGACAGGTTGTCATGTTCATTTCAAAAATATTTTTCCCCACTATTTCCTTCCAAGTTTCATTATAGTGATAAAATTAAAATTTTAAGTTAACTTCATTATTACGTCGTCCCCAGGTTAAATATAAATATGTACTTTGTCCCTTTAAAGCTATTTAAATGTGTCAAAGAAACACCATTTTTTGCACCCGTGCGCATTTGAATATTATTTAAAATCAAACACAAAATGATTTATCCACTGTAAAGTGTTGAATCAACTCTAAATAAACTATCATTTCCTATATTTAAAAATCATATTCTTTCAAATATGCCCGCAATACCTTTCAGATAAAATCAGCAGACTGACCCTACACTGTTAGAAATTTTTGTAGGAATTTTCAGACACGCGTCACTGAAGCTTTACTCAGAAACCGTTTCTAAATTTTTCCTAGGCAGGAACAGAATTTTCAGCAACGGTAATTGCATATAACTTTAGTCACATATTTTAGAAAATCCTGTTACAATCTAGTAATTTTCAGTTACTGTAACTAAAAATTTTACGGGACTCAAAATTGTTTTCACTTCATTAATTTTAATATAAAATATGTAGTATATATTTTTCCTGACAATATAATAGTAAGCAAATATGACTCACCAACCAACTGAAACCTGGATTAATTATTAATTTACGCAGATGCTGCTAGTCAGTTAAGGTCCTGATGTACCTTCTTAGAAGTTCATTTACAAGGCAGATGATGGCAGTATCTTGTAACTATTTTATTGCAAGGATAATTCGCTCATCAACCGATCTTCTAGATGGTTGCCTTTAGTCGCGATTTCAACACTTGTGTTTAGTTTCTTCTTCTCGTCCAAATTTAGATTCCTTTTCACACTTAACATAATTCAATATCAGAAAAAATAGGTTCACTGCATCGTTATACTTCAACAAAAAGTTTTGCAGTGCATTGACGCCCATGACCACAAACACCATGCTTTGTCCGTTTTTAATGCGATCGAGAGGCGAGGAGTGCGCATTTAGGACGTCGTTTCTGAATGTTAATACAAATTTAGTAAATTTACTATAAAAGTTACTGAGTTTCGTTTTCAGCAACCTAATTTCGTAAATTACAGTTACTTTAGTATCCAAGATATGTCGGAATTTTCCGTACATTCCTAACAGTCTAGTACTCTAATTCCTCTCATTAAGAGGGTAGATTCCTGACTAAAGATGTCAAAGTGTATTTCGTAATTATCAAAGGAAAGTCCGTGACCATGAGGGAAGGTTATTAGAGATAGAAATGAGTGTTGAATCAGGTCAGGTTGGAATTATACGTATTTCTGAAGTGCCCTAGCTGAAACTCGATGTTCAGCGTGTACCTACTGTTTGTACTCGGTGCTATATCACTGTGAAAACATACCCATGAGTGTGTATACACGCGAAAATGTGTAGAATATCAGTGAGCAGAATAGCTTTTACGGACAAATGGAAACCACCTGCCGTCGAATTACTAAGAATTACATTAAATAGAGCACTTTTGAATCAAGTTGAATAAAATAGTATTAATTTAATAAAAAGCTACAGGAAGATTGAGATCTCTGGATATTTTCCATTTTAAGATTACAGAAAAGTGAATTAGAACTGCAATAGAAGGTATTTTTTGTAATGCATGCACAGGATGTTCGCTTTTTCAGGCATGTGTGGGAAGTGACCAATTCTGAAACAGTGCTAAAAATAGTTATAAAAAATCGTAATTGATGTGCTTCATGGTATTCAAAAATTTATAAAACTTCCTTGTAGCCCAATATACTATTTTTATAGGGTGGCCGAATAAGTTTATTTCAAAATTCCCTGACTTTTCCCTGACTAATTTTCCATTTTCCCTGAAGATTAATATTTAAAGACTTAAACTCTAATTTAATAGCTTCGCTTGCACCATTTGTAATATAGAATTTTTTATAAATAGAATAAAACAAATTTAACAGGGTGGCCACTATTTTTTCAATTTTTCTCTCCCGGCTTTCTCCCGGTTCTCCCGGTTAATATTCGTGATTTCTCCCGGTTTAGAAAAAAACATATACTCGATAA
>JAABKJ010012722.1:0-10460 GCA_011634705.1 Andricus grossulariae
ACACGATGAAAAATGACAAAAAAATGTGAAAATTAGTCATATTATGCTGACAAGGAACAAAAATAGCATTTATGTTTTTGCCAAAACTGCAATTGAAAGATTAGTTTCTTTCATTTCAACTTCGCCAAACCGCGAGATATTAATCAATTTTCACATACATAGAATATTTCAAAATATTTCACGAAAATTTTCAAATTTCACATAGATTTTCAATTCACTAAAAGGGTTTTTGAAATTCACCAAGATTTTCAAATATGTAAACATTTCACAAACGTTTTAAATATTGTATTATTTTAAATCATTACAAAAGATTTGAAATATATTCCACATGTATTATTTTTGAGAATCCTTGAAGTATTCAGAAGATTTCACAAAGATTTTAAAGATTTTGCAAAAATTTCGAAAGATTCCATAAGTTATCACAAAAAGTTCAAGATTTCACATAGGTTTTGCAAACTTAAAGAGAGCTTGAGGAATTCGCAAACATTTACAAATATTTTAAGAACTTCACAAACCTTTCGAATATCTCGATATTTGTTAAATGCTTCAAACTAGAAATGACCTGAAAATATACCTATCTTTTAATATTTATGCTTAATATATTCTGTTGCTATAATTGGCTAAATAAATTATGAACAAGAGCATAGCAAAATTCTTATCGAGTGAAGTTAGATCTTCGAAAAAGTAGTAATATATTCGTGTTTGATATCAAATTAAACAGTAACGGACAAACAAGTATAATATATAATCAGATTTTGACTTTAACTATTCAATAATGAACGCAAACTCAGGATTTCTCGCTATGCGGCAACACTACTATCACGTCATAATGTTTGACGACATAAATATACAAATGGCCATTATATGAATATAAGCTGGAAAGAGGGACTTTATATTTGCTCTACAGGCCTGAGAAATGGCCGTATCAGTGCATGTATAATATAAAATATAATAAAAATGATAGATATATTATATTAGTATATTCACCAATAGAATTAAATATGACCGCCACAGTGAAGATAAAAGTATAGACCATCCTCATTTCCGCAATGTAGAGGCAAAACTAATTAATGCTTTAGTGAATAACAAGGTTAACAAATGTAACTGAAGATTATTTTATTTCATCATCATAGTATAAATATATACGTAAGTAATCGTTATCTCACATATATGTGTAATGACAACATTATTTGTTTTAAGATTGTCCTTCGGAGATATAATTATTCAATTTTCATCCCAAATCAACGGTATTGGTTTTAGTTGGTCATTAACAATGTATGTTAGAAAAGAAAATTGTTAAACAGGAAAGTTATTTCAATCATCCAAACCTATAGAGAAAGGTAAATGTGAAATGAGAAGCAAAGAATAACATGATAAAAAACTTTTCGTTTATTCTGTACTCTTCAAACTAAATCAAATATTCTAACCTACTTGAGAACATAGACTGTTGAAAATTCGAGTAGTGAATAGCTAGCGGAGTTGAAAGTACAATTTTTCTGAGTAAAAAATCGACTCAGTGTCGAACACAAGCAACACCGCATACTTCACTCCAGAGTAAAATAGTGTAAGTAAAAGGTTCTGGAGTGCATTTAGAGTGAATATAATTTATTTGCACCGCACAGAAACAAAATCTTAACTCTCGCGCAAATTGAAGTTAAAGAGTCGTGGCGGGACTTCTCACGGAGTTTATGTTCGGAGCTGCATTCGCAGAAAGGTACAAACGCACTCTTCGGAGTTGTTCGCCACATCATGGCCACAAGTCAACGCATGCGAGACTGTGTACTTGAAAATCCGAAAATTCTAAAATCCAGAATTCTGTATGGTTGCATATCGCGCCGGTGCGGTTTGTTATTCATTAGTTATAGAAAAGTGAAATATATCGACATTTTGAGATGAAGTTTTTTACCTTGAGTGTCAAATCTGGCGTTTAGTAACTCGGTGGCTAAGGCATGATTTTCTCTGCTGCTGAAAAAAACTTCAGTTTCCTTACAGTTACTCTTTGCCCACTGAATCGAAATATGGGGAATGAGTATGTGATGTTTCGGAGAACATTGTAAGCTCGAACCATCACATGCACCCTTACCATGAGATGTACCGTGGAAGTTGCAGTCAACTTGGATACCAAAATCTTCTTCATAGGCTTGAAAATTAACAAAGCTACTCTTATTTTGGAAATGTTGCCCTATACAATCAGTAAAATAGTGGATTTTCTGTGGCCTGAAATGAGTTTTCAAGTAATCTACTATTATCTTCTGATACTTGCGAACAGCCATTGTGTCATGAGCTAAGTTATCAGATATTATTGCGATACTCACATGCTTGAGTTCTCGATCTTTTTTTTAAATGAATCAGCAAGAGTATATTGTTGCTTGGTCCTTATTCCAGTGAAACGATTGAGCTGCATTCTGAATTATAAACGCGTAATTTTCATCATCCAGGAATTCATCAGTATCCATTACATCTGTCGGTCTGTAACCAAATTTTAAATCTCACTTTATTAAGACAATGTTCATCAAAAGCGTTTCTGATGTTACCTTTCAAGTTTGCTGTACCTGGACAGTTTTCACACACTTCTAAATGACAGGAACTTGTAGAGTTAGGACATACAATAGCCACTGAGCCACTGCTTCTTGCTAGAACACAATGACGACGTCTGAGTGTTGTGAATTTTGAAATACTGATCTGCAGGCCTGTTCTGATATAAATTGAGCATATAATTTGTTAACATTACACAGTAGTAACCTTTTCTGAACATGTAGACGAGTTTCATCATCATTCTTGATTGACACAATGTCTTACATTCCTGGAATCATTCGACTTATGTCATAGCGCTCATAAAAGTTTTTTACTTGAGTTTTAGTTTCATGAGTCAATGCTCTTCCTCATTTTGAATTCGAAAGCTTTTCGCAATGATTTATTGAACACCTGCATCAGTTTTCTTCGTCCCAAGATTTTGGCGAAAGCCAGCAAAGTTAAAATTGTTCTTGAAGATCTTTAGAAGCATTGAATTTTTCGATGATTTGACCAAGTACTTCAAGACTATCCTTATGATATTTTTTTCCACACTGCCGTTCGGTGCCTGAGACATTTTGATCTCTCATATAGCTGTCATATAGCTGACCTTCATCATCGTCAGAAATTATTTCATGATCCTCAGTATCTACCTTATCTCTGCCAGAATGATCTGCAATATCACCGGAGTTCAAGAGTGATATTCCCGCTGAGTTGACGAGTTGGTATCTACAGGAACTGCAAATTTGAGCTCCTTCTGTTAGTGCAGGGAATTTTTAATGCAAGTCGAGGGCAACACCACGGAGCTTGAGTTTTGTTGCGTTATGCCTCAGTTTTTGAAAAGAGCAGTTATTCTAGTAGCATACAATATTACTTGACTTAAAAAACTGGCACTAAAGCATTGCACAAAGATCCTCTGCGTTCTATTATTCAAAGACGAAATAATTTGCCACTCTGAAAATTGAGGATCTTGTTGGAAAGTATCTCAGATTTCTTTTAAAAGTATTTTGAAGAAAAAAAGTGCCGAAATTTGAAAAAAGTCAAATTTATTTTTGATTTTTAAAAATTAGGGTCAAATGTTGACTTTTTTTAAATATCGGTATGACCACCAGAAAGTTAGTAAAATACCCTATCGAAAACATTGCTGCTGAAATTTTGTTAAGGGCAATATGAAAAAAGTTACAAATGTTTGAATGTAAGGCTTTGCTTAAAAAATCGAAAAATTGTACCTACTCTACTCTCATCAACAATGATTGAAATCAATTGATGTTTGGTGTGCAAAGCAGTATCTAATAGGACTACAATGAGACCAATTTTTAGCCCGATTGGACACCTTTCAGTTTCAAGGTGGGTACACTTTAGAAATAATGCCCCATGTCATAATCCTGAAGAAAGTAGAGTTGATGTACTTTGAAAATTGTTACGCTTAGAACACCTTAATGAAGAAGAAGCACGACATTTAGGGAATCTTATTCTCCTACATGCTGATGTATTTCATATTCCTGGTAACTATCTAGGAGCAACAAATGTATTAGAACACAATACTATTCAGTGTTTAATCTCACGTCAGGATTTCATCAGATAATAATGAATCCCGAGAATTCTCATAAAATGGCTTTCTCCACGCCATTTGGAAATCATGAATTAAATAAGATGCCCTTTGGTCTAAAAAATACACCTGCAACCTTTCAGCGTTCGATGGATTTTGTATCAACAGGATTACAGGGAACCAAATTATTTGTTTATCTAGACGATATTGTCATATATGCCGACAGTTCAGAAGAGTATGAAATGAAGTTCAATAAATTGACAGATGGACTACGAAATACGAATCTGAAGCTTCGACCTGATAAATGTAAATTTTTGCAACACGAAGGAATATATTCAAGTCACATCATTGAATGGGACGGTGTACGTCCAGACCCTTAGAAAATTGAAGCAGTTAAGAACTTTCCCATCCTTAAAATCCTTAAAAATCCTTAAATGCAGTAGGAGGAATTTTGTCACAGGGAAAAATCGGTAAGGATGAACCTATATTTTACGCTTCGTGAGCGCTGAATGAAAACTACGAAAAGTTTGACACGTTTCATAAGGAAGCATCAGCAATTGTTCATTGCGTACAATATTTTTGTCCTTACCTTTATGAACGCAAATTTACTTTGGCTACTGATCATAAACCCCTAGTATGGTATCGAAATTCAATGAACCCATCTTCACGCGTCACAAGATGGAAGTGAAGAGTAGCAGAATGCCATTTTGGTGTAGTATATAAGGCAGGTAAGACTACTGTCAATGCGGATGCCTTATCTAGGAATCTAGTGAAGAAATATGAAAATGTAAAAAATACTGAATGAAAAATGATAGAAAGGGATAATACGAAAGATCATCCAGACAAAATTGATAAACTGAGGGCCCTCCACTATTACAAAGAAATAGATTAGAATTATATTACAAATGAGGTGAAGAGAAAGAAAACATTTCAATAAAATTAATGTCGATCAATAAGAAAAAAAGGTAAATAATTATTTAGATTCATTTTCTGATACATCAGGCGAAGAAGATAAACCTGAGCCTATTGATGAAAATGATATTAATCAAGAACAACATCCAGATAAAGAAGAATTAGAAAAATCAGGAAGTGCAAAAGAAGAGGATTTTCTAGAAGAACGCCCTCCCCCTGAATCACCTCCTGGTCAACTCACGACATCCAGATTAACAAATCTACCGACAAAAAATATAATTGAACGCGGAGGACACCCAATTTCTGAGATTTACAAAAAGGATTAGCAAAAGAAAATCGCAAGGGTCAACCATATCGCATAGCATTACTTATTGAATCTGGAAATAAAACCAACTCAAACTGAAAGTATGAAAAGTATTAAATTGGTCATTTATTCCTTTCACTCTATCGCAGAAAAATTAAAATTGATCAATATAGCGGAAACTGAATATAATAATAACGTACCATGGGATGTAGTACTAGCCAGATTAAAAATTGCATTTCTGGATTCTAAGACCAAAGTTATAATTTGACTAGGGATTACGCGATATTCTACTAAGGAATAACGATATCAATTAATGAAAGAAGCACACTCATTAGTAATTGGAAGACGCAAAGGTGTTACCAAAACTTACAATAGGATTATGCAACGATATTACTGGGAAAACATGAAATTAGATATTTAAAAATATATTTAGGCTTTTGAACACAGTCAACTGTAGGAACTCGTCAGAGTCGAAACAAAAAATCCAATGATGATTACTGATATACCGGAAAACACTTTCCAAAAAATCAGTATAGATATTGTGGGGAAATTACCAAAAAGCAAATTAAAAAACGAATACATATTAAAAATACAGGGAAATTTTACCAAGTATTCTTTAGATATTCTACTTTCGAATCATCAAGCTAGCACGGTAGCTGATGCTCTCATAAAGAATTGTATCTATGTTTACGGTTCACCAAAAGTAATATTAACAGATCGAGGCACATTATTTCTAAGTAAACTTATAAGAAAAATGGCCTTACGATTCAGAATTAACCACGTGAATAGATAATTAAATCGAATAATAATTAGAAAGAATCGCTAGTTTGTCTATTGCCACAGACTAAAGGAGAAGCTTTATACGTATATTCCTCTACCTTAAGTTATCTAATACATTTATATTACTTTTATGTTCTTAAAAAAAATTATACAAACCAATCTAAAAAAAAGTCATTTTACATGTTTGCATGAATCACTTCCCATGAAGCTGAAAATAATTCAGATTCGTAATACACAGAATCAAGTAAGTGGATAAATTTATCAATGCTTCTTCATAAAAAATTCCTTGGCATACCTCCTTGAATTTGAATAACTAAGTAAGAAAAATGGAAACAAAGTCTAAAATTATTTTGGTAATCTGCATTTTTTTTATATTTAATTTTTCGTTATGATCAGCCGTTTTCGAGAAAAATCAGTTTTTCTGTAAAAACCAACAAATTCATGATGAGCGTCCTCTAAATATTATACAATTCATTTCTTTTATCTCGCAATTCACTTTCAACCCAAATGGAACGGAAAAATTGAAAATGTAAGTTTATGATTCGGCAGGATCCTCACGCACTGCTGATCGACACCAGGTTCAGGTTTTGCAAATAAAAGGTTTTTCTATTTCGACCTTGGGTAGCAAATATTTATAATATTACAATGAGACAATTTGAAATAAGGGTTTGTCAATGATATCTATTGCAGAAAAATCTGCGCGCGCGGCTTCCAAGTTTGAGCGCGGCTTGGGTGCCCGTCTGTCGGTTCTGGGGCTTCGCACTCGATAATGTATTCACGTCGCGCTACGCGCTTGGTCTTTACACTTCCACCACATTTGTGCACAGATAATGGAAATTAATCGTCAAAGCATCGGCAACTGTAATTTGGTGATTGTGAATTCTCTATTTTTAAAGCTCCTTCGGCTTTGAAAAATACATTCTTATCATGTATCTCGTTCGGCGCACTCGATTTTGTCAACAATGCTAACTTTTCTACATTATTTTTAACACTATTATATTAAATGGATATTAAATTTATTCTATACATCGGCATGGGATTGCTTATTTAGATATTGAAAGATAAAGTACACATTTTACTTATCATGATCACTTTAATATATGTTTCTTATTTTACATTAAATTTTATTCTTAGCTACCATAAAACTGCATTGCCTTGTCTTTATAATTAAAAAGTGCGCATTCTATAAGAAGAAAAACAATTTGGTTCTTAAACATTTTATTTCAACTTGTGTCGTTTTACCATAAATTCAATTTCTTTATTTTCAATGTTATTTTTTACGATTTTAACCAAAAATACGCATCCTCGCGCGAGGTGTCATTGTTTTTGTCTGTTGTGTAGTTTTTCGAAAATTTAATTTTTTTATTTTGAATCGAATTTTTTACGATTGAAAAAAATACGCGTCTTGCGTAAAAAATTATTTTTACAAAATTTGTAGCTCGTTGTTGTATGAGAAACTTATGTCCATAAATTTTTTTGTTGGCTTGGGTCGTTTTTCCAAAAATTTAATTCTTTTATTTTTAATCTCGTTTTCCACAAATGAAACAAAAACTACGCGTCCTATGTATGAAGTGGTTGATGACAAATTTGTACACTGAAAAAAATTGTTTGGCTTTGTAGAGAGAGAGAGAGAGAGAGAGAGAGAGAGAAATAACCGCATCGCATGCCTAATCTCTCCCCTCCCCGATGAACACCACATAAATAACTTAGCTTTAAAATAAAATTTCCAGAATACTCAGAAACAACACTCTGCTTTAGTAGCTTAAAATGAGAATGTTAAAAGTTTGGACGACGTGATTCAATGGTTGAAAACCCAATGACGGAAGAAATTAATGCTTTTAAGGTACCCTTGAAGAAATCTGCTAGACGCGCATGCTAAAAGTCACAAACAAAACCAAACACAAAATAGTTTGAAATCGAACCTTGTGTTGTCAACCCTCCGCACTTGAAGAGCAAAATAGAATTAAATAAATTACAAACGACAATGAATTTCACGCGATTTCCGATTCTATTTTTGCTAGTGCTAAAGCGGTAGTATCAGTAATTCCGCGACGTTCAGACGGCTCAACTCAAACCCTAGCTAATATCACGCGTGATATCGGTTGTTTTTATGAGAGTATAAAACAACTATAACGATGTATAACCCAGTAACTCCAATTTCGTTTGTAGATGAAGAATCCAAGAAAGCAAAAGTAAGAATCAAATCGAAAACTAAACTGTTTGTTCGCATTTTGAGGATTCAATCACTACTCATCAAGCGATCGCGCTGAATGTATCAAATTCCGAGTACGAGATGGGTCCCTACCCCGTATCAGGACTCTAAACGAAATATATTTAGTTGAAGCTGCAGTCACGAATAAAAACAGGAGCTGTTATGTATTACTAATCAACACTACTGAGGAGGTAGTCGAGCTGGTCCTTCTCCCACAAGGAATCGTCCCTTTTGAGTGCTATGAGATTCAAGGAGAAGATTTCTTCGATTCAGAGCTAACAGAATCGTATGAAGATGTAGCCAAGAAAAAGCAAACCCGTGCGGAGCGCGCGTTTAACAGTTTACACCTCTACCATTTTAATGATGGAGAAGAGTACGTCGCCCAATGGAAAAAAGAATTTCCGGTTATATTCTGTTTCAATGACGAGAAACTAACTGCAACCCACTTGGTTCAACACCGAATACCCGTTACTGAAAATATAGTCATACAAGGAAAAAAATATCCTCAAGTTAAAAATTCGGCCGAAGATGTACGGCGAAAAGTCGAAAAATAACTCAAGAGCGGATTTATCGGACCAATAAAATCACTCTATAATTCCCCACGAATGTTAATCCCCAAGAAACCTGATGCTTCAGGACAAAAAAAAATACCAAGTTGTCATCTACTAAAGGGCGCTAACCAAAAATGTCATAGGGGATGTATACTCCCTGCCGGATATTAAAGAAATACCGACCATCCAGGAAAGGCACAGTACAACTCTTCCTTCGATTTGGCAAGCGGATTTCACCAAGTAGAAACGCTTTCTGACGATCGCGCCAAACGGCCTTTCCTATGCCTCAAGGTCATTTTGAGTACCTCCGAATACCAGTGAGCATCAAGAATGCCCCAGAAACTTTTCGACGTCAATCAAGGGAATGCGTAGAACGGAGGCCTTCATACATCTGGACAACGTATTTCTGTTCTGAGAAACGCTCGAGAAAAAAACACACGCTTGCAAAACGCCTTTTCACACGCTTACGGCTAGCGAGCCTAAAGTTGCAGCCAAATAAATTTAAAATTTGGCGCGAAGAAGTGGCATATCTGGGTCACATAATTGGACTAAATGAAGATAAACCTTACACATCCTGGATAAGAGCGATACAACATTTGCTCACTCCCTGCGAGGTACGAGTTTCCTGTCAATTCTTAGGACTATCCAGTTATTATAGGCGACTAATTCAAGACTACGCCAAGTTAGCCGAGGATCTGATCGTAAACCCGTTTGTTGGGAAAAAAGCCGATCATCGTCTATGATAATGGAGGTATTGATTACGTTATTCAGATTCTTTGCACTCATGTTTCTGAAGGTGAAAATGATGAAGAACTTTTGGAAGGATTGAAATAACAAAATCCCTACGGAGAATTTGATGATAAAAAATTAACGCTTGAAGTGAATAGCTTACTCAAAGCTTGCAAATTACATCGAAATTACTGCAGGCGGTTGACAACCTAAATAAACTAGATTGACCGACGGTCCATACAAACTTAGGCTTGCCGGAGAAATGAATTCTCCTTAGATGAAGGACCCTGTATCAAAATTGACAACCAGCTTTTTCAAAACTGAACCTCAAAGTACCCTGTATAGTCCCACCTACACCCCAGAACGAAAAAAAAGGATGGTCAGAAATCTGCTCGGACCAAGCTGAAAAGTCTAACTTGAACCATCAATAAAAAAAGGCATTGACATACCGACGCGACAATTACGCCAATTTTACTTTGGCAGACTGTGAACCTACGAATTCGATCGCCAAGCTTCTGGTGGCCACCGAGCGTCTTGATCATCAAGATCTCTAGGTAAGCTGACCTCAGAAGGGGCAAGACTTATTCACACATAACGGTCGATTCAAGACTAATTCTATTGTTTTTCATGAACTTGATTAGAAGGGCGTGATTGCTTGTCTAAGGGATCTTCGCCACGCTCTAGAAAAATATGAACAGAAAACATGCCGCGTGGCTAATTCAGGAGACTTGCTCAGCACGTTGCTCCAAGATAAAATGCGCAACACCTTGGCCCCCATTATCTGGGAAGGAAATATCCAGATTATTCTTTTTCATGGTAGAATTGAAGTGTTCCCAGAGGATGGGATACAAGAAATAATAAAGAAATGTCACGACAGTCCAGTAGATGGACACTAGGGCGTGACAAAAACGT
>JAABKJ010012723.1:0-10460 GCA_011634705.1 Andricus grossulariae
CACTACTTTACCACCGAGCAATTCACGCCTACCCCGAAAGGGAAACGGCTTAATGATATAATAATAATAATAATTAAAGATACGCCTTCTTATTAGGATTTGAGGGTAATTTTTAAATAATTTATAAATAAATCGTTCTTATTTTATTCAAAAATTGTTTTCGTGAACAATATTTTTTATAGATACCATAGTTAGAGCCACATATTTATTTATACAAAAGAAATAATTATATTTTATGTCAATTGCAATTAAACTTCTCCCGATCAAAAGGAAATAAGCGTGGATTTATCGTGGATTCATATCGTCCGAAGCAACACGTTCGTAGCCGAGGTGGTACTTGCATAGGGCGGTGTCCAGATTGCCGCTTGTAATTTAAAACATTCATAGTTTTTTAACCATCAATCCGATTGATTTAAAACCTTCTAGAAAATTTCTTTAGACCTTAGTCAACAACCTTGTTACTGGAATTTTTCCGTTGCTTAAAATTCACTTAATAAATAAGAGCTTGAAGGTTGAAATTCATGATTTTTGCAAAGTCCCAACAAAATTAACAACTTTTTAGTGTATTAAATTATTTACGTTTTTCTTCCTTAAGTAGAGTGAGAAGACTTAGAAACGTAGTTAAGTATTAATAAAATCGCCGAATTCCGACAATTAGCTAAGTTAGCGCGAGTTGATGTGAAAAAAGATTGAAATTTGTTGTTTCTGAAGAATCTAGTTTTTATCAATTACTTCAAAAACTGCAAAACCTAAAAATATTTTCAAGAGGAAAAAAAGATGAGCCTTTTTTCTCAGCGACATTAATAACTGTTTAATTGCTCTACATATTATGTACATGTTTGCTTTCCAAACGAACGATTATAAAGACGTTTACAAAATTATAAATTGGGAAGGAAAGATGTAAGTTGTGGGCTTCAATAATTTTTATAATGCTGTTGAAATAATTTGACTATGATTATATAATGATGCATAAATAAACATATCTAAGCGGAAAAATGATACATAGTGTGAAAATTGTACAAAAATGTTTCCACTATGTACAAAATATATATAATTTTTCCACCTAGGTAGGAATAAGAATAACTAATTGCCTAAGTAAATTCAATAAGAGAATTAAAAAAGTATCAGGAAAAATTAAAGAAATGTAACTTTGTACTAAATTTAAGTTAATTCAAAGTGAATTATTGATAAATTTAACTGAATTTAAGTAAATCCAAGTGAATATAGATATAAAACGATCCAATAACAAAAATTTATTCAAGAGAACTTGTTGAAGAACTCCAAAATTTATCCAACTTTCTTCGAACGTTATATGCAGAATGTAGATAATGTCTCAGAATAGAGAAATAAATAATAATTTGGTCATTAGTACATTTTTATTGTCCATCGTTTTTTCAACTACACTTTTAAAACGCTTTGCTCTCTAAATCTGAATCAGTGAAAAGTCACTAATTGTCAGTGAAATCTCACAGATTCAAATAGCTTGAATCCGGTCACTGACAACCAGTGAAAAGTTACTTTCAGTGAAAGTCTCACTTTTGAGAGTTGGCAGCACTGCACCACGTCAATTTAGCAGTCATAATAAAATAAGATTTTAGTAGATTCAATGAAATAATCATAGTTAAAACTTCAAACCCATAAATGTGATCAAATATTAAAAAATGTGAAAAGATTTGATGCTTCTAAATGACAGAAAACCTCACATGTTTCTTTACATTCAAGATTCGACTGTCAAGTTACACACCCGTCAAGTAAGTACTTTTTATACGAGTTGGAGTATATTTTTCTCGCAGTAAATTCAGCACACTTATAGTCCGAAAATTTACAAACTTATTTCTTGAAAAAGTTATTTTTGCTATTTAAGTAAAAGAATAACAACAACGCTTTACTTTAAAACTTAGATTTTATGTCTCGCATGAATTACTCTGGCGTTACTGAATTGATTAGTGAGAAGTCCGGAATCACTGATTAATCAGTAAAATCTTCAACTACTATTTAAATCAGTGAATTGTTCACTGATTCATATTTAGAGAGCAAAGATTTCAATGATTGCTCAAAGATATCAGAGATTTCACAAAGATTTCGGATTGATTCAAAAGATTCCACAAAGACTTCAATTATTTCACAAATATTTCACAAAGGTTTCAGATAGATTTTTTAAAGAATTCACAATGATTTTAATGAATGTCCAGAAATGTCACAAATATTTCGGAAAGATTTCAAATATTTAGCAAAGGTTTTCGTTAGATTTAAAAGATGTCGGATAGATTCAAAAGATTTTACAAAGACTTCAATGATTTTCTAAAATTTTTACAAAGATTTCAGTAATTTCACAAATATTTCCTTTAGATTTCAAAGATTGCACGAGGATTTTAATGATTTTCAAAAGATTTCACAAAGATTTTAATGATTTTCCAAAGATTTCTAAGATTTCATAAAGATTTGAAATATTTCGCCAAGATTCCTACGATTTCAGAAAACTTTCACAAAGATTTCTAAAGCTTTCGGAAAGGTTACACAACGATTGCACAATGATTTTAATGATTTTCCAAATATTTTAGATAGATTTTAATGATTTCCTAAATATTTCAGACATATTCCAATGTTTTCTCCAAGATTTCAATAATTTTACAAATATTACCAAATATTTTTAATATGCCACGAAGATTTACAAAGCTTTCGGAATGATTTCACAAAGATTTCACCAAGAACTCCATTATTTCACAAAGATTTCAAAGATTGCACAGAGATTTCAATGATTTCCCAAAGATTTCAATAATTTCACAAATATTACCAAATATCTTAAATCTTTCGCGAAGAGTTCAATGTTTTCTTAAAGATCTCGCGAAGATTGCAATAATTTGACAATTATTATCAAATATTTTGAAAGTTTCCAAAATTCTTAAATTTCTAAAGGTTTCAAAGATTTCACAAAAATTCCGAATATTTCACAAAGATTTTAATGATTTTCCAAAGATCTCAAATACTTCGCAAAGAATTCAAAGATTTCGGAAAGATTTCCAAAGCTTTCAGAAAGACTAAAAATATTTGACAAAGATTTCGGATAGATTAAAAATATTTCACAAAGAATTCGATTATTTCACAGATTTCAGGTAGATTTTTGGAAAACTTTAAACGATCCTAGTAGTAGTAGTAGTAGTAGTATGGTCCAAATATGTGTTGGAATTTTTTTTTTTTAATGTTCATGCATATCGTCCCCAAATTTTTTCGAATTCACGCAAGACCCGTGCAGTTTAACACGAATTCCCCATAAGTAAAAAAAGATGCTTCTGTAAATTTTTATCAGAATATTGGTGAATCGAGCTGAAACTCAACATTTATTTTCACGATTAGCTATAGAATACAAATGAAGAATTGATTTTTATATTTCACCCCCATTAGTCGTCTTTATAGGGTCCAGAAAAAAATCCATAAGTAGAAAATTGGGTTTTGCTAGTTTTTAGCGCTAATTAGGACTTTTTGCTGTTTTTTTTTATTCAAATTGTTTGTATTATTAATTTTGCCAATTTTCTCTTAGAATAGAGTTAGAAAGTCATGGTTTTTGCGAATTTTTGAGTTATTTTCAATTTTGCAGTCAAAGCGTGGAAATGATCAATTAAATTCTACAGAAATAATTGTTTAAGCAAATCATTATTTTTTTAAACTATCGTCTCCTACAGTAAAACGTAAAGATAAAAAATTTGGATTAGCATAAAATCCCTTCAAATTCTTTAGAGTTCTTGAAAATTACTTGGATTATTTTAAAATACACTAAAATCTCTGAAATCCTTCAAATTTTCTTGAAAGATATAGGAATTCCTTATAATCTTTGAAAATATCCTAAAATTTTTTAAATTATCTTCAAACTCTTTGAATCTCTGAAAATACCTTCAAATACTGAAAATCTCTTCAAATATTTGAAATACTTTAAAAACTGTCAATTATTGTGAATAATTTTTTTTTTAATTTTTATTAAAATATTATAAAGCCACTTTAAATCCATGTAATTACATGAAATCTAATTATGCTCTTTTAAATTCCATAAGTCTTTTAAAATCCTTCATAATATCAGAATGATTTATTGTGCAATAAGGGAGCAAACAAAGTTGAAATCTCTTAAAATCCCTTACATCTTAATCACATAAAATCACCAAAATCTTATTAGAATCCCCTCATATACTTCAAAATTTGTGAAAATACTGAATATCGCATAAATTGTTTTAAATCCTTTGAAATGCCATGACTTTCTTTATATCTCTTAAAACTCCTATAAATCCTTAAAACCCCTTAAAAATTCTAAAAATCCTGGAGATCGTTTGAAATTGTCAAAATCTCATTAAATTCCATGATAATCCTTTAAAATCTGTGGATATAAATTTCTTCATGTCTTTTAAACTCCATTAAAATCCTTTGAAATCTTTGCAAATCTTTTGAAATTGGCTGAAATCTTTTGATATCCTGTGAAATCTCTTTAAATCCCTTGAAATCTTCAAAATTCCCTAAATCCTTTATAATTTTGTGACTTATTTTCAAATATTGCGAGATTTCCTAGAAACCCTCAAAACATCTTAAGACTCCTTGAAATGAAATTTCGTTAAATCTTACGAAATCATGGAAACATCTTTAAATCTCTCAAATCCGTTAAAATTCCTTTAAATATCTCAAAATCCATCAAATCTTTCGGCATCTCTCGAATTCCTTTGAAATGCGGTCAAATTTATGGAAATTTGATTAAACTCCTTAAAGTCCCTTGAAATATTGTGGAATCCATTTAAAAATCATTTGAAATCCTTTCCCAAAAACTTTTGTTATCCCTTAAAACCTTTTGAAATTCCTTGAGATCTCATGAAATCCTGAAAAAACTCTGAAAATCTCTTAATTTCCGTGAAAATGTTGTAATTTTTTGAAATATTTTGGAGTCCTTTGAAATACCTTAGAATCCCTCAAAACCTGCGAAAATACTTTCACATCACTGTAAATTTTGTATATATTTTGAAAATCTTTAATATATTGGGAAGGGCGTCTAAAATTTCAAAAATCATCCTTACATAAATAAATGGACGTTCCCTTACTCTTGAAAAACACTTTTCGTGTAGTTGAAAATATTCAAATTAAAAATTATTTGAATTAGCAAATATAAAAATTAAAGCCTGATGTTTTGAAAAAATGTAATACCTTATTTGAGGCCAATCACAAAATACGTGATGCATTTTTCAGGAACTTTAAACACCTCCCCCTCCCTGCGTGATGCTTTTTCCACTGCACTTAACATGGAGAATGATTCTTTGAAAGACCCCCCCCCCCTCTTCCCGTATCACATATTTTGTGAATTATCTCATTTTATTAATTAATTAGTGTTGAAAATTCAACTGGAAAAACAAAATAAAATAATTGTAAATTTATATAAATGATTAAAATTCACCTCATCGCTTTGAATGTCAGAAACCATGACGAATAATTCCATGGGGAATCCACCCTTATTTCCCTTTGGCACCAACATGTGCTCTGGCCATCCACATCCACACAAATTAAATTGTTCCAAAGCTGGTCCAGCTGATGGTCGATTTTGCTCTTCCAAATTTCGGAAAGTTCGCTCGAAGGGAATCGTAACTGAAGACTGACTAGAACCTCGCACAATTCTGTTCTCACCAGGTTTTACTATTGAACAGTTGGATAACAATTATAAAATAATTATCAATTATTGACAATATTTTTGATTTATTTAAAAAAAATTTATATTGGCGATCAAAATTTATTTAATTTATAAAATAATGATCACATAAGAAAAATATTTTTGAATTATATATTATTTATTCGTATTATTTATCTAATTTTTAACTACAACAAATTACTCATTCAGAGTGGCAAAAAAACTTCATTTTCAAAATTCCCTTACTTCTCCCTGAACAATTTTTCATTTTTCCTCATCGTTAAGATTCAAGGACCGGAATTTTAATCTTGTAAAATTAACAACATAGAATCTTTTATAAATGGGGTAAAACAATTTCAAATTTAAATTTAATTTGAAATTATCTGGAATTATCTACCTACAAAGATGGATTTTCGACTAAAAAATTTGACATTTCAACCCAAAAAAATTAACAATATTGTTAAATTTTCAACCAAAGAGTTGAATTTTCAACAAAATAATGAAATTTTCAACCAAGTAGTTGAATTTTTAACCAAATAGTTGCATTTTCAACGAATTTTTAACAAAATAGATGTATTTTAAAAATTCCCTGAGTCTTCCCTGATTTTTCTCTGACCAATTTTTCATATTCCTCGTCATTAAGATTCAAGGACCAGAATTTTAATCTTGTAGCATTTTTAGCATAGAATCTTTTACAGACAAAAAAACACAATATTGTGAATTAAAATTCAACAACTTGATACCGATTCATTTATTTCAGCTAAAAAAGATTTCTTTCTACGATAAAAGATGAATTTATTTTAATACAAAAGGACGAATTTTCGACCAAAAAAGATTCTTTTTTAACAAGCTAGTTCAATTTTCAACAATATGATTAAAGTTTTAACGAAAGTGTGAAATTTATACCAAATTTTTCAATGTTCAACCTAAAAATAATCATTTTTAACAATATTGTCGAATTTTTAAACAAAAAATATTGAAGTTCAACTGAAAACAGTTGAATTTTCTACTAAAAATTGAATTTTTAACAAAATAGGTTAATTTTCAACCAACTAGCTGAATTTTCAACAAAATAATTACATTTTTAACAAAATAGTAGAATTTTCAACCGAATAGTTGAATTTTCAATCTATAAAGTTAAATTGTCAACAAAAAAGACAAATTTTCAACCAAGATGATTTTCCAAACAAATAAATAATTTTAAACAAACGAGTCGAATTTTCAACAAGAGACATAAAGTTGGAACTGAAATTATCTGCAACAACAAAAATGAAATTTTTAAAAGTAGTTCAACTTTTAACCAAAAAAGATGACTTTCTACCGGAAAAGATGAACGTTCAAGCCAGAAGGACGAATTGGCGAGCAAAAAGATTAATTTTCAACATACCAATAAAATTTATAACAAAATTGTGAAATTTGCAACAAAATTTTTGAATTTTCAATCTACAAAGATGAATTTTTAAACAAATAAACTTCAACCAAAAATAGTTTAATTTTAAACCCAAAAAATTGACATTCCAACCGAAGAAAAACGATTATTGAAAAAATAGTTAAATTTTCAACCAAAAAGTTGAATTTTTAACTAAAAAGACTAATTTTCTACCAAAAAGACTAATTTTCAACAAATACATGCATTTCCAAACAAATCGTTGAAATTTCAACTAAAAAAGACCAATTTTCAATCAAAAATGGAGAAGTTCAGTTTTCAGAAAAAATATTAATTTTCTACAAAAAGACAACTAATTTTGTATTAAACGAACTTCAAATTTGAGAAAAAGAGATGAATTTGCAGCAAAATAAACTACAACCAAAAATATTATAATTTTCAACCCAAAAGATTGACATTTCAAACGAAAAAAAAAACGAATTATTAACAAAGTAGTTAAATTTTCAACCAAAACGTTGAATTCTTAACCAAGAAGACTAATTTTCTACTAGAAAGGGATGAATTTTCGAACTAAAATTATGATTCTGCAACCAAAAATATGAATTGTTTCGAAATTGTTCAACTTTTAATCAAAAAAAGACAAATTTTTAAATAAAAATTATGACTTTGAAGCATAACAGATGATACTTCAAAGCAAAAGGACGAATTTTCAACCAGAAAAGATTACTTTTCAAAAATATAGTTTAATATTCAACCAAATAAACAAATTTATAACAAAATTTTGTAAATTTCAACCAAATTGTTGAATTTTCAACTTATAAAAATAAATTGTAAATAAAATTATACAATTTTCAAACAAAAACGATTAAACTTCAACAACAACAAAAACTAATTTGTAACAAATTAGATGAATTTTCTACTAGATAGTCGATTTTTCAACAAAATAGTTAAATTTTTATCAAAATAGTTGAATTTTTAATGAAATAGTTGAATTTTCAACCTATAAATATAAATTTTCCACCAAATAAATGAATTTTCAACCATAAAAATTAATTTTTTGCCAAAAAGATGAATGTTAACGAAATACATAAATTTTCAAACAAATTGTTCAATTTTTAACTAAAGAAGACAATTTTCAACCAAAAATGTTCAAGAAAAAGTTTTCAGTGATAAAAATTAATTTTCCACGAAGAAAAAAAATTGTTAACAAAATAGTAAACATTTTTAACAAAAGAGATGCATTTTTATATTAAAATTATGAATCTGCAACAAAAAAAAACGAATTTTTCAGACAAACATCAATTTTCTACCAAAAAGACGAATTTTTAACAAAATGGTTTAATTTCCTACCAAAGAGATTAATTTTCCTATTAAAACGAAGAATTTTCAACAAATAAATATCTTTCAGTCAAGAAAGAAAAAATAGTTTTATCCAAATTATCCAAACCTATCAATCCAAAAGACGAATTTTCTGTCAACCAGTTGAATTTTCAACCCGGAAATATGAATTTTCAACAATAAAGTTAGTTTTCAACCAAACCGTTTTTTTTTTTCATACAGCATTTTCAACCAAAAATGACCAAGAACATTAGTTTTTTATCAAAAAAGTCGATTTTTCAGAAAAATAGTTATATTTTAATCCAATCAGGTGAACCTTTAACCAATAAAATAATTTCCAACAAAGTGTTTCAACTTTTATTAAAACGTGGAATTTTCAATAAGAAAATGTATTTCCAACAAAAAAATGAAATAGGTACATTTTCAGTTAAAAAAGTTAATTTTTAACAACAAAGAAAGTTTTTCAACAAAACATATACTTGAAATTTCAACTAAACCGATGCATTTTCAGCTAAAATGATTTAGATTCAAAAAAATTGTTTTTGAACAAAGTGGTTCAATCTTCAGAGAAGTGATTACATTTTTAATAAAAAAAGATGCGTTCTCAACGAATAATGTATAGTAAATGGGTGATTGCATTGCAAACTAAGTCGAAATTCATGTAAATTTACATTTTTCTACATACTAATGTATCCAATACTTTTAGATAATAACAATTAATTTATATCGATTGAAATAAAAGAGTTACCAAGCAGTCTTGTATATTATAGAGCTAAATTCAATGTAAATTTGTATTTTTTCAAATAAATAAGTATAGAAATCATTGTTTTAAAGTATATTCATGTCTAGAAATCAAACATATTTTTTTCGAAAACCAGGGACATTGAATTTCCCCTATATGGAGAATCACGCATGTGTTTTAACCAAAAAGGAATATAATTCTGAAAAATAAATAGTTAGATTCAACAAAAAAGAAAACGAATTTTCAAACGAAATAGTTGAATCGTCAACCAAGAAAGATTAATTTTTAATCAAACCGTTGAATTTCTAACCAAAAAAATATAAAATGATTTTTTCCCCTGATTTCTAGGTTCTCCCTGACCTACGGACTAAGAAGCAATTTTCCAAAAATGTATTACGTAAAAGAAATTTTTGAATATATGTTTATTATATTAATCCTATGATCAATAAAAAACTTCAGTATGATTTTATTTGTGAAAGCCAATAATTTATTCCGAAACTTTCAATGTATTACCGAACATTTTATTATCCTACAAAACACGTTATCACTGAACGAGCCCACTCTGAAATCGTGTTTCCAAATTACCTACGAATTTTTTTATGAGCCATTTTATAGACTTCGTATGGATATTTTTGATATAAAATACTATTTTTGAATAAAAGTTATTTTATCATCTTTTTTCTTGTTACATTTTGGTCACGTCTGCCATTGAAAATCGCATTGTGTTCTTTGGAAAAGCTGGCACCACGTTTTTAATGAATACGCAATATCATTCTTTTTTAATTTACATTCACAAACCTGATGAGAAATTTTTATTTCTCTTTTTTTTTGCTTTCAGGATCACGCTTCAGCACCAACATGAAAACTTTTATTTTTATTTTAGAGTAGTCTTTTATTTCAGCAGGAAGATAATCCCTGCTTCAACTCACTGAGCACATCGCATAAAACTTGTTTGACAGATTTTCGAATTCAAACTCATGTTTTGTGGATTGAAGTAGTGAAGTTTCACGTTATGTTGTTCGGGATGGACTTTAATTCTTGCATGATTTTAAACAATCATTTTTAAATATTTGATTTTCAAAAAATCACTTAATAATGAAAAGGTATTGCAAATAAACGTGAAATTTGGATGTTTTAGAAAAATTGAAATGACTCTGGAAATAATTAGGATTTTTGAAGTTCTTGGACTCGTTTTAATGATAAATCTTTATAGTATTTTTATAAATTATTTATACGTTTTCAGAATTTTTTACCTAGATTCTACCCTACCCGAGTCAAAGTTTTAAATATCGTTTTAATTTCCTTATACTCTACATTACTAGTATTCGATAGCGTAGAGAAAT
>JAABKJ010012724.1:0-10459 GCA_011634705.1 Andricus grossulariae
AAAACACTTCGCTTTCCCTTCCTGCACAGCAGCCAAATGCAGGGTCCTCTCCGCCACACGAACAAAGACAGGTCCAAACGTTGTCCCTCGCGAGACCACCACGCGAACAGACTTCAACGGACAATCGCGTCACCCAAAACCCGGAAAACGGCACACAGGTCCGTCCGCCGTCCTTCACAAGACAAACGCGTGAACACATTCCGTTAGATAGTCGTATTGTCCAAGCCCCAGAAAATGGATCGACCCCTGCAAAGGACATAATTAGGACTATAGAGCCTGAAAAGGGCGCGACGATAATGGCGTAGAAGATTTGATTAAAAGTGTAAAAAGAGCCTAAAAGCGATGTAATCAACCCAATTTATTGCTTGATTTCATTAGCGCGGAAAAAATAATCGAAAATGCAAAAAGGGCTATTAGATTCACGTACATTAGGAGTTATAATGAGTTTTTCGAAGCTTTAAGACACAATTTAGGCACAAATAGCTCCGTCAATTTAACCCAATCTAAATTAGATAATGTCAGACAACAAGCCACCGAAAACGTGCAGGGTTATAATCAGAGATTTCAGCAACACCTAAATGAATTGCAATATGCTCCACAAGCAGAACAATCTAATGCCACCGAAAGAAAACTAGCGTTGAAAATAGAGGAAAAACCGGCTAATAAAAAGTATATCATGAATCTGCGGGAAGAAATAGGAATCCAAGTCCGACCGTTAAAACCCACAAGCCTAAACGAGGTATAGCAGAAAGCCCTCGAAGCAGAAGTATGGTGTAGGGAAAAGGACCAGTCGAAAAAAGCCATTATACTTCCGACGAGTAGGAGACCCCTCAACATGCGCCATCGAAATCTTTTCCTCAGACGACTGGTATATCGAACAATAAACCCACAAACCAGTCTATGCCACTAGCCGATAGAACGAAACTATTGTGCAACTTTTGTAAGTCACCTGGCCACACCGAAAACCAGTGTTAACGGAAGAAAAATTTTCAGTCAGGCAAAAACCTCAATCGTCCACCACAGAGAGTGAACTGCACATACGAAAAAGAAGCGGAGGAGGAAAAAGATTACGAGGAAACTCAACAGGAGGAGTAAGAGATACAGGCCTGCGAGATCGAGTATCAGCCATATCCGGAAGACTGTTTTCAATACGAGCAGTGTACGAGCGCTTATTAATCTATATCTTCATTTTATGAATTTTCATACTGTAATATGTTATTTTATCAATTAATTATATTCGCATATCATTTCATTATTATTTCATAATCACTATATAAGTTATATTGCATCATTTTTTGTAATCGAGCTTAGGCTTAGTGTTCACACTTGTTTTTTTTATGGTGTCGCTAGTAAGACTCATTTGTTTTGTCCTCTGTATGTAACGCCTAGGCTCAGGGCGTCAGTTCTACTCCGACAGTGTCTTGAAAATGAAGTATTGAAACTCTATTCCGTGTGTTTAGTTCTACGGAGCCCAAACCCCCGGAATTTAGTGAATAACCAATATTGTGGATTAAGTGATTGGTTTAAGTGGAAAATCATAAGTGATTGTTAATCAATAGATCAATTCTATTGCGAAACTCCACGCCGTCACATTTAACGATCCTGCCAGGATCCCACTGACCTTACGAGATCTGTGCTGGGAACAAAAAAAGCCCTGGAACTTCAAGAAGTCCAAGCTTCCGGAAATTAAAAACCGACGTAAAAATAAAATAAAATACTATTGCATAAATTCTCCTTTTGGCCATATATTCACCATCAAATTTTAATTTGACCGCGAATAGGCACAAGGCCAAACCAACGATTAGGGTGAAAGAAGTAACTCTAGGAGGTAGTCCTGAGGTCCAGAGTCCTCGAAAGGGGAGACGTTACCTAGCCAAGCTAGCACCGATTGGAATTGCTATCCACACTTCGACACCGCCGATAACGTCGACACCAACGCCTACAACCACTTATCTGTACAACACAAAGACCATCCTCGAAAAGCCACAAAATACAATCACTGTAAGTAATATCAAAATAGATGAAGAATATTTAATTTCAAGTATATCCTTTTTCTGTAATATTACGTGTGATCTGCGAATCGGAGAGGAAGTAATATTTTTCGGCCCACGTGCGTCTCTGTACTTTACCAACAGGTTTATTTGAATTGCGAAATTAGATAATTTTTTATAGTCGCGCTGGATTTTGAAACATATCGAAGTCAAATCTCATAATCTACGGAGGAGAGCGGTAACGATTCCGAAGATCATTTAAGTGATAACCCTTCCATTAATGTGCATATAATGGCCGATCCCATCAATTTTCCTTCAAATGCCGAGCAACTCCCTCCATCCGAGATCCTTGATAAAATTTGGGCAAAACTGGAGATAGTCGAACAAAACCAGTCGATTATGAAAGAAAAACTTTTAATTCTGGACAATGAAAATAAAAAGAGAGTAGAAGATATAGAAAAACTTGCTAAGCACAGCAATATGCTCGAAACCGAACACGAGTCGCACGACGAGGATAGGTATAGGGATTCGTCACGACAAATTCCTCTGCATTCTTCTCCAGAAAACTCTTCGCTTTCCCTTCCTGCACAGCATCCAAACGCAGGGTCCTCTCCGCCACACGAACACAGACAGGTCCAACCGTTGTCCCTCGCGAGACCACCACGCGAACAGACTTCGACAGACAATCGCATCACCCAAAACCCGGAAAGCAGCACACAGGTCCGTCCGCCGTCCTTCACAAGAAAAACACGTGTAAACATTCCGTTAGATAGTTGTATTGTCCAAGATCCATTAAATGGGTCGACGCCTGCTAAGGACATAATCAGGACTATAGAGCCTTCAAAAGAGCGCGACGATAATGGCGTAGAAGATTTTAATAAAAGTGTACAAAGAGCCCAAAAGCGATGTAATCAACCAAATTAATTGCTCGATTTCATTATCGCGGCAAAAATAATGAGAATGCAAACAGGGCTATTAGATTTACGCACATTAGTAGTTATGATGAGTTGTTCGAAGCTTTAAGACACAATTTAGGTACCAATGGCTCCGTCGATTTAGCTCGATCAAAATTAGATAATGTCAGACAACAAGCTGCCGAAAACGTGCAGGGTTATAATCAGAGATTTCGGCAACACCTAAATGCGGAACACTCGAATGCCACGGAAAGTAAACTAGCGTTAAAAATCGAGGAAAGATCGGCTATTATAAAATATATCATGAATCTGCGGGAAGAAATAGGAATCCAAGTCCGACCTTTAAAACCCACGAGCCTAAACGAGGCACAGCAGGAAGCCCTCGAAGCAGAAGTATGGTTTAGGGAAAAGCAGCAGTCGAGAAAAGCCACTATACTCCCGACGGGTAGAAGACCTCCTCAACATGCTTCATCGAAATCTTTTTCTCAGCCAACTGGGATCTCGAACAATAAACCCCCAAACCAGTCTATGCCACTAGCCGATGGAACAAAACTATTGTGTAATTTTTGTAAGTCACCCGGTCCCACCGAAAACTAGTGTTACCAGAAGAAAAATTGTTAGTCAGGCAAAAACCGCAATCGTCCATCACAGAGAGTGAACTGCACATACGAAAAAGAAGCGCAAGAGGAAAAAGATTACGAGGAAACTCAATAGGAGGAGCAAGAGATATGAACCTGCGAGATCAAGTATCAGCCATATCCAGACGACTGTTTTCGATACGAGCAGACCTGCACGGATTACGACAAGAGGGAAAATCATTCATCGATAGTGGATTATCGATTAATTTGATTAAAGAAAATCTTCTAAACCCAAAACATCCCGCCGAAAATTGCAATAAAGAATTTTAAATGTGAAACAACAGGCATTTATCAACACGGGTAATTAATTGTAAATACCTTGATAAAGATCATCTTTTTTATATAGTGCCTGAAGAATTTCCTATACCTGAAGACGGATTAATCGGAATACCGTTTCTATACAAGTATGATTTTAATCTGTTTAACAGGAACTTAGAACTAAATGGATACAAGCATGATCTGATTGACTATGGCATATTTAGCCCTGAATCCAGTGTCAAAGTTGTAAAAATCGATACATGGACAAATCCATGTACCTATTGCGAATCAATCTGATAAAACTATAGTCATACCAACAAGCGAAATCAAGTATAATTACATCAAGATTCAGGAACCAAAGGAAAGAATTCAATACATAACGTCAGAAGAGTACTGCAAACGAATTTCACTACTACGGGAAAATTCGAGACTCTCCCACATCGAAGAAGATCACAGGGTTTCGATAGAAAAAATGATTTACATTATCACGATGTTATTTCGCTTTCAGGAGTTCCAATACATTCATAAACTTAGCCGCACATAAAATTGTTATAAAAGATGAAAAGATCATCAACAACAGGTCCTACAGAACTCCGGAGTGTCACAAGCATGATATAAATACTCAAGTTCAAGAAATGTACACCAAGAAGGTAATAAGGGATTCCGATTCACCGTACAATTCTCCATTATGGGTTGTACCAAAAAAAAAAAGAAAAAAAACGGATGCTTCAGGTAAGAAAAAGTGGAGAATTGTAGTGGACTTCCGCAAGTTAAACGAAAAGACAGATTAGAGGTGCGTACCCACTCCCAGTTATTAATGAAATCTTGGACCATCTGGGAAAGGCAAAATTCTTTTCAGCCTTTGATCTGACATCTGGATTCCACCAGATACCCATGGAAGAAAACTCAAAGAAATACACAGCTTTCTCTACGCCAGAAGGACACTTCGAATTCGAATGTATGCCATTCGGGTTGAAGAATGCCTCTGCCACCTTCCAACGCATGATGGATACTGCGTACAAAGGATTAATTGGAAAAATCTGTTTCGTGTACCTCAATGATATTGTTGTTTTTGGATCCACATTGCAGGAACATAATCAGAATTTGGTCACCATCTTTGAAAGGCTGAGACAGACTGAACTCAGACTGCAGCCCGATAAATGTGAGTACTTAAGACCCGAACTTGAGTACTTGGGACACGTTATCACGAAGGATGGAGTTAAACCTAATCCCAAAAAACTCGAGGCTGTCACGAATTTCAAGAGACCCAGTAATGCCACCGAAGTAAAATCCTTTTTGGTACTTGCCGGTCATTACCGGAAGTTCATTAAAGATTTTTCCAGCAAGGCCAAACCCCTAACGAAACTAACAAAAAGCAAAGTAAACTTTACTTGAACGCAAGACGGACATCCAGTATGTTACATCTCCAGGGTACTTAATAAAGCTGAAGAAAATTACAGTACTACTAAAAAAGAGCTCTTAGCTATCGCATCGGCAGTAAAACGCCTGAGACAGTACTTGTATGGACGCAAGTTCAAAATTCAAACAGATCATCAGGCCGTGACTTGCCTCTTTAACGTTAAAGATCCTTCCTCGAAACTACTCAGGTGGAGACATAAGCTCGAGGAATATGTCTATGTGATTGAGTACTGCAAAGGGAGAGATAATAAAGCAGCTGATGCTTTGTCGAGAGTGCTACTGATTTGCAACGAAGAATTTGCAGAAGCACAGAGCCAAACAGCAGAAGACACAACCGCACCAAGCACCGAAATAAGTGATGCAAGTTTAATCGACAGTGAACCCATAGACCTATCTATGGAACCAAATAGTCCTGCAGGTTCACACGTCAACTTTGAACCACCAATTATGAATGCGATTGATGAAGAACTGAACACCTCACTTCACGAGAGATATATTAATTGGCAGAAGAATAAAACAGACAACAATACAATTTTAAAACCGAACGCTGAAGGTAAATTATGGGTGAAACTTTATAAGAAACAAAGCAAAATACCACTGCAATTATTGCAACAAGATTACATTTTTCTACCTCTCTTCGACGAGATTAAGTGGCTAACTCTCCTTAACGAAAAGAGTCAAATGTGCAAAAACCGAAAGAGAAGCAATAATTCGCGAGTGTCATGGGATTACGGCTGCACAACACTTTGGGAAAAATAAGTCGATACAGCGAGCTAGAGAATAGGGTACGTGGAATAACATGAAACAGGATATTATCAACTGCGTAAAAAGATGCCTAACATGTCAAAAGCAAAAATTAACTCGCATTAGATCGAAAGTAGAAGCAATAATCCCCGATACGCCTATGGAGCCCAATGAAAAGGTAGCCTTGGACATTTTTGGCCCGTTACCCATCACGCAAAAACACCACCAATACATCTTATCATTGCAGGACCAGTTGACAAAATATTTCATGCTCATGCCTCTGAAAGACACGACACCTGAGTCAATTATCACAGAACTCCTAGATCATTATATTTACATCTTTGCTTCGCCACAACACATACTTACTGACCAGGGTAGTAATTTTGTCTCGGAACTAATGTTGAATTTTGAAAATCTCTTGAAAATTAAGAGTATAAAAACAAGTACCTTTCATCCAGATAGTAACGGCAGTTTGGAAAGATCGCATGCAGTAGTGAAAGATCTTATCAAAACTGTAATGGAAGAAAATCAGAATGATTGGGATGAAAATTTAAAGTTAATAACCATGGGTTATAATACGTCAGTACATGAGGGGACAGGATTTACACCATTCGAACTAACGTTTGGACGTAAGGCTAACATCCCTTCCGTGTTATCAACTATCACAAGTTTAAGATACTCTGAATTAGTCTCGCTATGGAGCGAACGACACGAGAAATACATCAGTAAGGCTAAACAAAAAATAGAGAAACAAAGGCAAAAATACAAGGAGATTCTAGACAAACATATAGTTATTCCTCAAACCATATTCGATATAGGCGATATGGTCCTAAATCTTAATAATCGCAAAACATCAAAGTTAGATGCAGATTGGCTAGGTCCTTCCACAACAGTTGAAATTAGAAACAACAACAATTATACAATACTTCTAGACAGTAAAATAGTGCAAGTTCACGCCAATCAATTAAAATCATTGTACTACTAATTTGCAGATATATGATAATGCTGCTGCTCATCCTGTCCGCTTTAATAATAATAAACAAACACTTATTGTACTCGATTAAAGTTCCCCAACTTGAGACCGAAACTTGCCAAGTCCACCATCTGATTCCTATACCAAAAAAAAAATCCAGACTACATTTCTAGCAGTAATTCCCGAACATGGTTATATCCTACTGAATGATCAGAGTACGTTATACGTACCCAGCAACGAGTAGAATATCAATAATTGTAAAAGACTGAACAAGATTTGCATATGAAAGAGATTGCAACCGATATACTTAATTTCAGAAACCAATTCCTACGAGAATTTATTAATTAGAAGTAGTATTTAAAAAACTTATTCAAGAATACTGCCAGTTCTCCCCATTTGGGATCAACGAAACTGTGTTTATACACTTAAAACAAGAGAATTCTTATATTGTTATTCCCGAGAAACCAACAGCTCTACATGTACTTTGCGAAACTTCTGATGAGCATGTTAATTTAGTACTATCGCAAAAAATAACCAGTACCGAAAATTGTATTATTAGTAACGGAGGTACAATCATGAAAATTAGTCCCTTAAAGAGCGAATATAGGGAAATAAAGTATACTAAAGATATTATACTACCGTACGACCAAAAGGATCTTGACTTGTTAAAAGAGAGACTCATACCTCTTCAAAAATACGTCAAATCCTATAATTAATTAGAGGTTGCCTATCCAAAATTTGCATACAAATGTTCTGTGTAAATAATAATGCCACCACGTCAAATGTATCTTAAACTGTAACTTATACAACAGCATCCATAGATTACGCTAAGCGCGAGAGGTTAAGCTACGCACTCGTCCAAAAAAAAAGTAGTTTTTTTCAGGGTAAAAAAAATCTACAAAGGGGGGTGTGAGATGAGCCTTTGCCTTGCCGCCTTTAAACTATGTTAGATGGGCCTTTGTCCCACCACTACCGTTAAACTAGCCCTTAAGCAAGCCCTCTGCATGTAACGCCTAGACTCGGGGCGTCAGTTCAACTCCGACCGTGTCTTGAAAATAAGGTATTGAAACTCTATTCCAGGCCTGCCCAGACTGGGGAAAACTGCTCATTTGCCACATGAGAATTTAACACCACCACCGACCTCTACTCATTCAACTTCACGAGAGCGACTACCCCCCAAGCCTCTGGACCCGAGAAGAGGTCGGTAGTGGTGGAACTCAAACATGTGGTAAATGAGTCGATTTCCCCAGTTTGGACAGGCCTGCGATAAATGATCAACGCGCAAAAAGGTTGACTTCTGTGCTAATTTACTCACAGTCGTTATTAAACATACAGTCGATAAATGTAATCTCGACTTTACCGCGAGAGTGTGATGCCGAAGTTCAGGTAAATGCACTGCGTTAATAGCTTGATTTTATTGTGTGTTCTTAGGTATTGGTGGAGTGGAGGTAGCAACCAATAAAAGGGTCCATCAGAGTGGTGTGCAGTCATTCCATTGTTCGATGCAGTGCAGTGAAAGTGAATAGTGAATATAAAATTATCCGGTTTATATATAGTAAAAAAATGATCCTTGACGAGTGCGTAAGACTCATTCCTGCTGTCGAGGAAGCGCTGGCCCTACTTTCATCATCATCATCGGGGAACGGTCAACTAAACAAGGTTAACCGATGGAGGAAAGAATGCATATTGTGTTTAAAAACAGTGCGAAAGGAATTGCCATGTATTCCACGACTGTCAATAAATCAGGAGAGAAAGTGTCTAAATATTATTGAACATTTGGAATGTCTTAAAGCTCGTTTCGAGTTCCTCAACAAAAAGGGAAGCGGGCTTCAGAAGAAACGCAATTACACTAACGATCGAGTGCAGTGGATTGACGTCGAAAAAACATTTGAGAGTAGAGTAAAAACATGCATTGTAGACAACCTGGTTCACAAGGATGTTCTTGCTTTTCTTGATGACGCCCAAGTTCTGTTTGTTATACATGTGGGCCGATCCTTACGCACAGATAGAGCTTTCAAAATCAACACTGTGCTTAATGTAAGACTTTGGATGGACCTTCCACACTATGGTGAAATTAGAAGTAAATATCAACAAACTAAACCCTATGAAAGACAGCTCTTACATTGATCTTCCTCTGTGGATCAAGAGAAAAGAAGCATGTGGTAACGTGCAAAATATGAATGACAGCGAGTGCTTTAAGTGGTCTATATTATCAGCCATATATCCACCTAACAGGAACGATATTGCTAAACGCGTGTCCAGTTATCAGCGCCCAGATAACAATTATAGTCCCATATGCTAAGCATATTACTCATATTAGCATATTAGCATATTACTTCACGCGTGCGGAATGAATCCGCACGCGTGAAGTCACTAATGCAGACATATGTGTCATCATATGCGACGCATATCGCTCGCACGGATGATAGTTGATGCACGCGTGAGAGTGAAATGAGACTTTCGTGCGACTTCACGAAGCGTACTTAAATAATGATCTAATTTCTTTTATATTTTAAATATAGCAAAACAACTTCTTGTCGATATTCAACAGAATAACCTAAAAATTCGTAGAATGGAAAACAGGAAAAATAGGGGAAATTTATGCATTTTTTATTGTAGAAATTGAATAATAAGTCACTTAAAAGTGAATACTTCAATTAATAAAAGAATAACTTACAGTTTTGCTGAAGAATATTATATATCTCCGATTTTAAAAGTGCAAGCACGCAATCACTTTTTCCTTGTCAGAAAAACAGAAAAGAAACCGTAAAGATGGAAAGAGAGGGAAAATGAAATAACGTGCGATTAAGATATATATTTTTCTTTTGTTGACTTTGTGATGATTAAAAATATCATAATATAAGTAATTAATTATAATATAATAAGGTTTAAAAGATTTAATATTAAATTCGAAATTATACCTACCTATAAGGTAATAAAAGTACGAAAGATGTCAGGAGAAGGTTATATGCCTTTAAGACGTTTTTATATGACATCTTTACCATATTAAACGTCTTTGAAACGCAGTTTGGACGACAAGGATATCCTTGGGACGTCCATGGTTTCGTGCCCACTAGAGTTTGTCTATTCAATATGCACAAATGATACTCGCACTTGTGATGGTGATATGAGACACATCGTGCACGCACTCATTTAACCGTCACTCAATCCGGCAGGGTGAAGGCGATATGCGTATATTATGAGTCGTATGGTGTTACCCGCACGACGTGCGAGTAATGTGCGTCGCACGATTGTTATCTGGGCAGTACAAGGATGAATTAAACTTTTCTGGAATAAATTTCCCCTTAGCAATGCAAGATGTATCAAAATTTGATGCACAAAATGGAATTTCTGTGAATATTTACGGCTTGATTAAAAAAAAAGCAAAAATTGATAGTGGTTCCTCTTCATCTCACTTCACAGGTGAGGGAAACTCATGTAAACCTCCTCCGAGTTGAAGAGGAATATGTAAATGAAGACAGCAGTGATGAAGAAGAAGACAGCAATCAACAGGCTAGCAGA
>JAABKJ010012725.1:0-10459 GCA_011634705.1 Andricus grossulariae
AGTAAAACCTGTAATATGAAAAATACGACCCCGTTATTTTAGTACTACATTTGGCCACCAGTTGGCGTATCGTTGTAATTCAGATCCCAATTGCCAAAAATAGACCGCTGCGTTGAGACATTGCTTTAACTAATTATTTTTAATGAACCTGAAATGTTTTTAGAAAACTAAAATTCGTAATTTTGTCATTTGGTCTAGAATTTTCCTACATAACAATTTCTTGTTTTGTTGAATTTTTTTAATGAATGAAGGAAAGTACTATATTTTCCTTTAATATCTATTTTTGGCTTAAAAGAATAGATTTTTTTTAATTGTGAATAATTACAGGATAATTAAATATTAGACTTCAAGATAGTGTGATCAAGTTTTTTTGTTTGTTTTTTCCTCACTGTGAATTACAAAAATCTGTCAACAGTTCTCCGTTTGTTTGAGAGGTTATTGAATCTTTTTTCTCAAATAAAAATGTAAGTAAATAATAATAATTATTGATGACATTTTTTATAAGGATTCCTGAAAATAACATATCAGATTCAATTTTTTTGTAGTTTGCATTAATATTATTATTTAAATGGTAAACAGTGTTAAGAAAACATGCTTTAAGAATAAGTGGATGCTGTATTAACGTTTACGAATGTGCAATTCTGTAAAATTTCTAGATATTTATTTATTTTTTGGTCTTATCACACTTACAATGAAGAGGGAAAATTTTTACTTCATGACATAGTAGCAGATAAAATAAAAATATTTCTTCATATGCATGTTTGTAGATTAAAAAATGAGAGGATTAAAAAGAAAATATTCAAAAGTAATTTATATTTTTTATTTTAAATGATAATATTCTCAAATATTTGAAATATCGTTCATCAAAGACTAACCTTTGGATTTGCTTTCATACTTACTCATATTAACCCTATAGGAAAAATATTATGGACAAATAATTATTATAAACTTATCAGAATTTTTCTCGTAAAATATTTTCATAAGTATATAAAAAGCAACTTTTTTTATCTGTTTCCGAAAAAGTCTCATTGGGGCGCTGACGAAAGATTTTAGCCATTTAGTCATTTACTTGAAAATGTTTTGATCCAACTTTGGATCACAAATAATATTTTATTTTAGCTTTACATATTGTTCAATTGATTAATGCCATGAAGGAAGGTCGTTTCTAGGCCCTATAATCTTCAGTTATATCATTAACCTGGCCGGTTACCATGTTAAAGTTCATCCGTTTTTGACTTTTATTATATAATCCACGACGTACAAACTTTTTGTCCAATATTCCCAGGACGAGATCATTGAATGTTAGTACAGTATATTCTTTGGTAAATGGTATAATGGGTTCGTAGATATTACGTGCCGTTTTGATCGCAAGTGGCTTGTTAGGAGTAGAAAATACGAATTTTTTTCGTACTTTTATTAACGGTGGCTGACTAGGAGGCTCGCCAGAAGAAGGAGGCCTGGCAGGAAAATATTGTCTGACCGAAGGATGAGGTCCGCCATAAAAAGATTCGTAATTAGTAGGTGTGCCATCAGGTAAACTGTCGAACTGCAAACTGAATTCTGTAAGATTAAATAAAAATGGAATAATATTTTAATACTTGAGATATTAATTATAACGATTATGAACCTCTTGTGGCTACATTTCAAGGCAGGATTGAGTGCAATGTATTGAGGGAAGTCTGCCCCAGGCCCTCCAAGCCTCAATGCATTTGCTTGTTACAAAACGTTGGTGGACTTGGGTATGAAGTTTAAGTACATGTCTGTTGAGCAAATATTGTAAAATGCATTTAATATAAAATGGAGTTCAACCTAATGTAGAATACTTCGTGACTTGGACATATGTTCATCGAGTCCCGTGTAGAAATGGTAACAGGAATCCAACCGGGAGGCGGCCGGATAGCTCCAGTTTAAACCGGGCGCTGGCCGGCGATTCTGGCCACAGACCGGTTAAAAAATTTTGCTTCAGGCGAGAAATTGGTAACTTGGATTGCCTTTTAAGGCTCATCGTAAAGAATATGGTGAACTTTAAATGTAAAATCAAGTTGTCAAATTCTTGCGAGGAAATTAGAGAAGAGTTTCAATCACTAATGCGCATTGAGTGGGGTTTTTTAAACTGATTACTGAAATAAGGTTGATTTTAATACTGGGTTTTATTTGTTAACTTCGAGGAGACGACGCGACATGAGTGCAAGGCGCATTCTTGTACGAGGTGACAAACTGAAACTTGCAAGTGTCTACGTTGACGCCAGGCGCAGAAGGCATCAGACTTGGCGGTAAATTTGAAAGTGTACAGAGTAAAAATGTTCTGAAAATGGAGAAAATTGTAACAATTCTGCTATTGCACATTGAAGAATCAATAACAGTTTTAATTAATAAATTAAAACATTGGGAAGAATTAAATGTTGTTTTTTTTTTTGAAGAATTTGAAAAAGCGAAATTCTGTTTTACTTATCTAATAAATCTTTAAAATATACTTTTCAAATAATAATTAATCCATTATCCGTAAGTACGTCTTTGATGATGTCATGGCTCTTAAAAAATGTGTAATTTCTACCAAAAAAAAAAGTATCCTGACCAGTACCCGGTCGGCTCCCGACTATGAAATCTAACCAGGGTTGGCCCGGCCGGTAACCGGTCGGCTCCCGACCATGAAATATAACCAGGGTTGGCCCGGCCGGTAACCGGGCCGCTCCCGACCATGAAATCTAACCAGGGGTAGCCCGGCCGGGATCTGACCAAAAACCTTGTTGTAGTAGGACCAACCGGGGCAATTTCTGCACGGGTAAAGCCAATTTGTCTATTTCTTAAGTAGATATTGCAAAAATAGTGTACATTTCTAATGCTTTCTTAAATTTTAGGTAATATCCGAAATCATCAACATTTTGTAATGTTATTAGGTTCATTTTAAAGCTATTTTTTCACAGTATTGTAAAAGCTTATGAGAATAAATCTGAAACATTTTTCTATCACAGTGCAAGAACTTAATGGTGTAACAAAATAGTTGAAAGAATTTCAATATTCTTTGTGATAAGAAAAATATGTTTTTAAATATGTGAATCATATATAACCATGACGTTGTTGAAAAATCGTTTCTCAAAGTATACATTTATTTAATTTTTATCCTGATTTGCCCACAGATCAGATGCTTTCAATTATTTCCAATTTTTTATTAGACATTTGATGTCTTTTGCACTGTAATAGGATTTTTTTTAGAATTATGCTTATGACCTGTTGCGATGCTGTGGAAAAATAGCTTTAAAATTAGCCTAAGAAAATTAAAAAATATATTTTTGCAATATCTACTTAAAAAATGGACAAATTGGCTTTATCCTGTGTTCATTTCATACAAAATTTGGAATTTTGAGAGCATTCAACATTTTAAAGAGAAAAATTTGTAGCTTCGTCATAATTAAAATTGAAAGAACTTAATCAGTCATCAAATACGAAGTGAACTTAAACTTTTGGCCGGTAGTGTATTATTTTGATTATTTATTAATTATTTATATTATTATATTATTAGTTTATAACTGTTTAATAATAATTTTGAATCATAAGAATAATTATATAAAAAAACATGTAATATGCGAGTGGTAAATAAATAATATTTAACTGCATATTTATTAAATATGCAGTTAGCAGTCAATAAATATTTAAACTGTTGCAATCATAATAATACGTTAAAATGTACGCTAAATGTTAATGCCGTAATTGCAGCAAGTTTCTTTTTTAGCGTTAAAAAATGAAGCAATAATGTGACTGTCATTGCAGTCTGCCAACGACGGATTCAAGCGGGTTGCCAATATTCAGGGGCCCGACTTCAATGACAGCCACTTTGTTTTTGTATTTTTTAACGCTGAAAAAGCAGCTTGTTGCAATTACGGAATGATCGGTTAACGTAAATATTTATTTATTATTATAATTGCAACACTTTGCATATTTATTTCGCTTTCTTAAATAATTATAATGCCATATTACTTTAGCATTACCTTAGCATTACGTTGTAGCGTAATGCTTGCGTTCGGCCGGTCCGCCATGCCAGGGCTGAGAAATGCCGAAAACTGCGAAGCAACTCTTGGGACTAGGTCCACCGGCCAAGGGGGCGCTTCCAGCAGCCCGATTTTGACGGAGTCTCTTATTCCATTACATGAGCAAGCTCCACCTCATCTCTGGTTATGTATTTCTTGATTTTTATATTGTTTTTTATTGTTTAAACTTACAGTATTGAAATTTAAAAAAACTAACACTGTAACTATTCATTTTGGTAGGTTTAATTTTGAGAATTTGTTGCCTGAGCGCAAGTACAAGCGACCTGCGCTCAGAACTTTGCAATACTGATACTCGTTCCACACATTTTAGCCTAAGAAGATAAACACAAGTGTAACGTAGAGAGATATAGATGTGTATGTGATACGACTAGAGTAAAGATTTGTTGAATTGTTTTTGAAATCCAGAACCAATGGTATGATGTTTTTAAATGTTGAAAAAATTATTTGTTTTTAAAGACGATAATTGTGAATAATTTTTTGTAATATTTTTGCATTAAGGTTATGAAAAAATTTCAAGAATTCTGTAGCATGATAGATTATAATGATCTAAATCTGTAATTTTATTTATACTATTGTTTCCTTCCTTTTGAATAAATATGATTTCAGCAAAGCATCTTTTGTAGTAACTAGAATCTTGGTGTAATATTTCAATATTATCTCAGTCGATATAAGAAGTATCACCATTATAAAATTTAATTAAATGTTTTGCGATTACCTTGTGGTATTTTGGATTGTATCTGATATTGTTACGATGTTCTTCTCTTCTTATATGTAACGGACGTTTTGTCTGTCCTGCTTATTTTTTTCCACATCAGCATTTAAGTTTATAAACAACATTGCATTGGTCTGAGATATCTAGTTGGTCTTTGCCTAGTTTGATGAATTCGTCAAGTTTTTAATGTACTCGGTAAACTATTTTTATATCAAATTTATTTAAGAGACGTTTGATATTTTCTGAAATATCTCCATGAAAATTAATTGAAATTATTGGTTTTTTGTTTTTAATATCTTTTTGTTGGAAGTCGTTATTTTGAATGTTACTCTGATTTTTTTTGTATTTCTGTTAGTCCTTTTAAATATTTTTTCCAGTGAATTCTACTGGATAACTATTCTAATGGAGAAGTTTGTTAACTATATTCGGATTATCATTGTGAAAAGTTTTGTCAGAGAGTAGTATTGCGGAGTCTACAATGTTTTTTATAATTCCAATCTTATGTTGTGTAGGGTGATTTAAATAGAAATTTAGAAGTCTATCTGAGTAAGAATTCTTTCGGAACCAATTATTTTAATAATATTATTATTGTCTCTAATGATTTAAACATTTAAAAAACTAATGGAATTATTATTCTCAATTTCATGTGTAAACTGGAGTCTAGAATGTTATCATCCTAGACTCCAGTTTACACACTTTTATCTATTGGGATAATTGGGATAATAATAATAATCTATTGCGATAATAAGGATGGTGTCATCGACATACCTGTGGTAAGTTTTTACTTCAAATTTTGATTTATCTAGAACTTCATTTTCGTGATCTTGCATGACTATATCTGTTAAAGTTTCAGATATAGGTGAATCCATTGGGATGCCAAAGTTTTTTTCATAGTAAGTATCATTGAATTTAAAAAAATTTGATTCCATTAGGAACCTAATTCCCATTTTAAATTCATCAAACGGAATATTTGTAGTATTTTTAATCTTGTACATTTTTTTCCAATACCTTTTAGAACCAATTCCAATGGAACGTTTGTACAAAGGGATGAGACATTAAGAGATAAAAGGACATGATCATCTAAAATATTTTCTTTTGTTATGGTTTCTTTAAATGAAACAGAATTGTTTATATATTATTTTGGTTTAGAAAGATCACTTGAGATGATTTCGTTAAATGTTTTTGCTATAAAATAAGTCGGAGTGTTTATACAAGAAATAACAGGCCTAAGAGGATAATTATTTTCATGAATTTTGGGTAAACCATACAATCTGGCAATATTAGTGTTATCAGTTATTATATCTTTTCTTTCAATGTTATTACCTAGAAATCCTTTTACTCTCCATTTGTCAAGTACAGACGAACTCGGATTTAACGTCGGTTTTGGGGCTGTCCTTGGACCTGACTTACCCTAACTAAACCGGATTTAGCTCAACTCCGAACGTAAACAGTTCCTGTTTTCTCACGCCTTCGTGAACCCCGCACACCCCGCGCAGCTCCTGACAAGCCAACCCGCGGCGCGGCGTCAATTCTCGGAAGCGGTAAGCACACCCCGCGTAGCTCCTAACAAGCCTAACCGCGGCGCAGCGTCAATTCTCGGAAACGATCAATCCGGGGACGTTAAATCCGAGTTCGACTGTAATTTCAAAGTATCTTTTTGTAATTGTTTTAGTGGATTATCATCAAGTTTTTCGTAAGTTTCATTATCGTTAAGCATAACTGTTATTTTTTCCTTGTATTCTTGACTACTCATAACTACTGTAGTGTTCCCTTTATCTGCATGTGTTATTAACAAATTTTTGTTGTTCTTTATGAATTCTTTAGAATCTTTAATGCTTTTTGCTATGACTCTATCTATTTCAGTAATTTTTTTTTAGTTTTAATATAATTTGAAGCTATTCATCAAATTTTATCTGAAATCTTCTTGTGATTTGTCAGGAACTTTTTTAATATTAGCTTCTTAATCTTTCATAATTTCGAAGACTTATATATGTTTATTTGAAAGAAAACGACTATTAAATTTTTCACCTAGTCTTAGAGTATCTGCCACTGGTTCTGGAATAACAGTATCTGATAAGTTTATTAGCCATGGATCACTTTTTTTTGTAATGTTATTATTTTTATCTGTTCTATGTTTATTTAAATTAACATTTTGATATTGTTGTTTGTTTTTGAAATTGTTTATTTTTTCATGCAGTCTATTGTTTATGTTATTATTGGTTTTAATAACACCTGAGTTTTCAAAATGTTCAAATAATGTTTTTTAATATTTCTGGAGGAATTTATTTTTATTTTTTCGATTTGAAATTTTTACTAGTGTTATGTAATTACATATTCACTTACCAGTTTCCTCTTTTTAAAATAATCTAACCTTTTCTCCCTATTTTCTATTTTCGCTATCGCATTTAAAAGTAGAAGCAAATTTAAACGACAAAGAATTTCCATAAACGATACCTAACGTCTGGCTGTACAACGATTTTCACCGAATTCACAAGCCCGAATTTATTTTTCTATCGTGCGTAAATGTGGTGATTTTTTCGGCAAAATGAGTTTTAGGGGAAATGAGATTTCGGACAAATGAATACCTACCATTTTTTATAATTTTTTACTTGACAGAATGCACAATTTTTATTTGTCTAAAAATTTATTTCTCCCGAAATCCAACCAAAAAGCATTTTAATCTTCCATCTAATGAAAATACCGATTTCATTGGATTTCTAAAAAAATGTGATTCTCCCAGCATCTACCGGAAGATGCACTTTGACGCTTTCATTGGATGAGAAAAAATAATAGAAAAACTGCATCCAATAAGAATGATTATTCCCTTGGCTGCTTGAAACAGAACAAAAGGACAAAGGAAGAAATAAACTATAAAGTTGAATTTGTTGGATGAAGTTCCAAAAGTTCTTGAGAGTAGAGAAAGATATATATTATGATATATTATGATATATGTCTGTATGTATGGTTACCTGAATGTTGCAGCCACGCTAACTTTGGAAGCACAGCCTTTGATAATAATCTTTCTAAGGGTCCCAAAATGAAGGTGAAGTTCGTTAACCAGATATTTCCAACCAAAACTAAAAAAATTTAGAGCTTTTTCAAAATTTAAAGAAAAAAAAATTTTCAAGTCCTAGACATTTTTTTCAAGGTTTTTTACAGATGGGTAAAAGACTTGCAAATCATCCAAAGGAAATTTCTAATTTCGACAAAAATGGGAAAAGTTATATACTTTTAAAAAATCGAAAAAATTATTTTTCTGATGGACTAAGAAATTTCATTCCAAATTTGCACTAGACGTTCAAATATATTTCGGAACTATCCTAGTTAAACTATACGAGTAGACCAACATTCAAAAGTAATAGCTTTTCAAAAATTTGAAACAAAATTTTTTTATGAGTTCCAGAAACTTTGGTCAAAGTTTCTAGTACACGACGAAAAGAATTGCAAATTATCCTGATGCCACTTCAATTCCGATAAAAATTAAATAAGTTATATGCTTTTCAACATTTTGAATATTTTCAAAAAACAGAACAAATCATTTTTTTGATACATTAAGAAATATCAATCTAAATTTTTACTAGATATAACACATATTTAAAAAATGTTCTAATGAAATTGTTCAATTAGACCAAAATTCAAAAAGTTGGATCATTTTCAAAAATATTCCATTTTTGTTTTTAAGAGATCCGTGAATTTAAATCGCTATTTTTTATAGATTTTAACAAGATTTACAAATTACCTCAATGAAAATTTTCATTTGGACACAAATTGAAAATGTTCTAGAATAATTAATCTTAGTAGAGTTGTCATAGAACTGAAGTTTGAACGAACGGATCCGAAGCCTGCGGGTTAATGTCTCTATTTAGTAAATTAAAAAAAATTATATTCCTTCATTAACATTATATTGAAAAATATACCTACTTCTTATATGCAGTTAAATGTTGTCTACATCGTTTTATTTTTTAAAGATAACCGTCTCTATAACCTAATTATCGAGCCCGAAACGCGAGTGTCGCAATGAGAATGGAATTGTCAAAGTCCCAGGTGTTTGAGAACCTTCTTTAAAAACAAATGTAAAAACAATTTCAGTTCCAATTTATGACTGCAGTTCCTCGCGCGTTTAAATAACAGTTTTCTATTTAAGTTACAATATTTATGAGATTTGAGAAAATGTATAGTTGAAATGCACGCATTAAACGTGCGAAACCGAGCGCGAAACGCGAGAACGCACGCTCAATGAGAATGTGCTCATATTTTTCATTCTAAGTAAATAAATAATTATGATAAATGTAAACATATTATCAATTTAAATTTTCTATTAAAGTAACAAAATAGTTACCTAGAATGATTTATTTATGTTGAATCTTCTCCTCCAACCTTCAACAGAAAGTGAGTTTGTAGACAAAAAATATATACCTTTCTCTACTCTCAAAAACTTTTGAAAGTTCATTCAATAAATTCAACTTTATAGTTTATTTCTTCCTTTGTTCTGATCCAAACTAAGGCAATAAGTATTCTTATTGGATGCAAATTTTCTATTAGTTTTTCTCATCCAATGACAAACAAAAATTGTACATTCTGCCAAGTAAAAAATATGAAAAATGGCAGGTATTCATTTGTCCGAATCTCATATTCCCTAAAACTCATTTTGCCGAAAAAATCACTACATTTACGGACGATATAGAAATAAATGATAGAGGATTTCGGATTTGTGAATTCGGTGAAAATCATTGTACAGACAGACGTTAGGTATTGTTTATGAAAATTCTTTGTCGTTTAAATTTGCTGCTACTTTTAAATTCGATAGCGAAAAATAGAAAAAAAGGAGAAAAGTTTAGATTTATTGAAAGAGAAAATTTGTAAGCAAATATGTAATTAAATAATACTAATAAATATAAAGCAATGTTTAAATTAGAAATTGTGTTTATGATTGTTTTTTTTATTGTAAAATACACTACTTACATGGTTACAAATATTTAGAGCGTCGTTTTAATTTTGATTTAAATTTAATAATGCTAATTATTATTCAGTAATGAAAAATGATTGAAAAATAATGGAATGGATGGTTCTTTAACGGTCTCATTGTTCTGAAAATTAAACCTGGTAGTCCAGGTATTGAAAAAACAACTTCTTTGGACTACCAGGTTTAATCATTACTAGAGTACTATGTGCGCGCGCAAGCGCGCGCTTACTTTTGTATTCATTTTGCTCATTTACTCAATTCTCGAATAACTATTTATTCGTTTAAATTTCTTGACCAATCAAATTCTTTCTGAAATAATATTCTCAAAGAATGCATTCAGTGAATCCCTGTAAAATATAATTTGCTGTCATTACTGATAATAGTAAATGGCGAGATATATTTTAAAAATTACAAGTGCACGTTATGTAATTTAATGATTTGAAGCAAAAAAACATCATTTTTGTACAATGACATTTTCGGGTACTTTCACGGCCATTTTTCAAAATGTAAGAATCAATATACATCGCTAAATGATCAATACATTATTATCTATAATTTAAAAAAATCATATTCCGATCGGAAAAATGTAAGAATCAATATACATCGCTAAATGATCAATACATTATTATCTATAATTTAAAAAAATCATATTCCGATCGGAAAAATGTAAGAATCAATATACATCGCTAAATGATCAATACATTATTATCTATAATTTAAAAAAATCATATTCCGATC
>JAABKJ010012726.1:0-10459 GCA_011634705.1 Andricus grossulariae
CCACTTTAGGGCCTCGATAGTAAATAGGAAATCTAGACAGGGCCTATTAAGAACCAAGTTTCAATTTCTACTCGGGATAACATATGGAAGGTACTAAAAGTAAAAAAAGAACAGCCCTCTATTACAATCCCCCATACATTCTGACTATCAATAGAATGAATGTATAAGATTTTTCTTGTTGGAAATTTGTTTCTGCGAAAAAAATGAGCGATACTTGATCGAATGAGATTCGCTTATGGAAAATGCTGATGTTAGGAGTTCAGGGATGATGGAGATGAGATTTTACATAACCTGTCCTGAGGAGGTATGCATGCGAGATTGAGTAGCAAAAAGAAAAAGGCCAACACGACGAAAAGGTATGCAGGCATGAGACCGGAAAAGGTTGGTCGTCGTATCGTCCGCTCGACCGGAAGCGAAGACACTCAGTGGCCGGACAGATCTTCTTTTTAGGGATTTGGTTGGCTCGCTACCATCGCATCACATCGAATCGATACGATCGCCAACAAATCGTTGGACGAGTGAACGTCCGACCACCCGAAGCTCAAAAGAATTTCGTTTATCTTCTTTACGGCCTTCAGGGTCGTCTCATAGAGAGAGTGATTTAATCTTCGAAATTTTTTGAATTTTTCCCCAAGCAATTTGATAAAAATTAGAAGGTACCTCCTCTACCGTCCTGATGATCAACACAAATAAGAAGAGATAAAAGAAACAAAAAAGTAATAGAATTCCACTTCCATTTATGTATTTCAATCATAATTTGATAGATCAATAAATAAGCTACTAATCCTTCAAGGTTTTAAAAGTGATGTCAACAGACTTCTGAGAATTCTTTATGTCTATTTTTGATTCAGAGAGGAGATCATGTTTTTTTTTTTAATCGAACAATAAATTAGGTGCTTATATATCGAAACCACACGTCGTTTATGGATCTTTTGAAATTATTGTTGAATGGAACTTCGTTTTATGTATATTGTTAAGGCAGTACTTCTTTTCTTCTAGGAAAATATTCTCAGGTGACTCAAAAACTCAAGGTCCTCTGCACAGGTTTCGATACATTCTTTTCTTTATCTAAAAGATTTATGACTAATCCTGCTGGGTAAAAGTAAAAAGCAAGATAGCTAATCAAAATCTTATTTAAAAATAGTAAATTTGAATAAGGGTAAGATACAAATTAAAACTTTTATTTAAAAAAATTAGTAAATAACTTGAAGATGTCCAAACTTAAAGCATTTTTAATTTGGAAACCCACGAAATTCGATACATAAACATCATTGTTTAAATTGTTGTATTCATTACACTTACATATATTTCTTCAAATAAAAAATATTTATTATTAATTTCAGAATGAACACTCTCTAAATTTGAATTAGTGGAATTTTTACTAATTCATTCAGTACACTTAATTTTAATTGATGAATCAGTTATTTTCAGAAGTTTACTAATTTTAACAGTTAGAATACCGTAACTGAAGTTAATCAGTTATTCCGTAACTGCAGTGAATCAATTATAGATTTAGAATAAATTGATAGCGGAACCATTTTTGCATCAGGCTTTTGTTTATACTTCAATGTTATTTATAATAACAAAGTGTATTTTGAAATTTTCATTTTATTCAATGGATAAGAAATTATTACATGCGTGAACAAATTTTAAACTTCAAACAATTTCACATTGAAAAATAGTGCGAAAATATATTTGGAACAGAACCTCTTAAAATGAACTGATTTCTTCAATACGACTATAACTGATCAATTAGTAATTTTAGTTTTATTAATCTGATCAATTCAATTCTACTAATTGTAAGTGACTCAATTCTAGATGCAGCAATTCAGCAATTAGTAGAATTTAACTGATAACCAGTTATATTTTACTAATTCAAATTTAGAGAGAGGGGATTTCGATTTTAACTTAATCGAAAACGACTTGAAGAGGATATGGGACATGCGTCTTTTGTAATACATTTCGGTTAACTTGAAAAAACTTAGGGATAACATTCGTTGAAAAATGTCCTAAATAGAACATTTTTTCAAATATTCGTTTCTCTAATATTCTATTATTTAATGTTATTAATTTTCAAAATGTTAATTTATTAGCCAAAAGTTGCTATTAACTGATTTCAAATTACATTAAACAATATTTGGGTTATTTGTAACTTTCTCAAAACGTTAAAAAATTAAAATAAAGAGGGGCCTCCAATAAAAATTATAACAACTGTTAATAATGCTTTCTGATCCCTGCTTAATCAATAATAACTTTTATGAAACATAATTCCTTTTATTACTCGTGTCTGTGACAAATGAAAAGCAATGAGCGCGAGTGTCATTAAACCCAATGTAAGCTCGCCCTATAAAGTGATCGTACAAATAGTTGATACAATTTTTATTCATCTCGAATAAATTGCTAAAAGAATTGTCGTATTCTGAAAAAAATGTGTGAACATAAGGGCGCTGTTAAAACTCAAATCCGCAGAATAAAGCTCCAATCATATTTGTTAGTTTGCATAAATATACAAGTTATTTGTTTTATTTTTACAAAAAAAAGGCAAATAAAATAATTATTTGTTCGGGGGAAAAACTTTCTAATGATGTTTGGAAATTTTACTCACTATCTCTTATTAACTAATATCGAGGAAATATCGTAAAATTTTAAATTAATTAATTATTTCTTTATTTTTGATCAATTATATAACAGTTTCTACAAAAATAACTAAAAGTTAGTTAATCTGATCAATTTATATAAATTATATCATTTGAACTTTTTAACTATAGTGAAAAATTCATATTTTATGATATACTAGAGCATTAAATGGTTGATAAAAATATATAAATTAAACAAACACACACATACACATACACGCGCGCGCGCGCGCGCGTTGTGTGTGCTTCATATTGCTCAATTATATCGTTTTAAAAAGCGCTTCATGCATCTTTGCTCTAGAGATGAATCATTCGTTTAATATCGATTCATAAAACTATTCTTCGCAGCATTCTGCGAGACTAATGTTTAAGGTACAAGGACATGTCCAATGATATAAGAATGAAACATTTTTGCATACAGAAGAAGGATATATCGTAATGCTATGCTCCAAATAAACCACAGAAAAAGCCTAAGCTTTTTATCGATCTACAGAATAACATATTATAGCTTTCAAATGTTTCAAGTTACTTTTATGAAATTCGGCAACAGAGAATGAGATAACTTATCATATAAGTACATTATTTTTCGATACATATTGCGGACGTGATATATTCAGTCTTGAAAATTAGTGTATTACCACTAAGATAAAAATAAAATTAACTCATTAGATAATTACTATAAGTTTCGATTTCTTGGAAGGAAAAAGCTTGTTTTGTATATTACTCCACATTAACCCACAGTAGTAGAAAACTGTGGTTTGTTTGCGGAAAACCCAAGAACTTATCGCTCTTTACAAATCTTCGAGGCATAAATTAATAAGTTGAACCAGAAATATCTTTGTAGAAATTCAAGCAAATTCCAAAATTTAGAAGCATGAAGTCGGAATGGAAATTATTTTTTTGTGGAAGTTCCGCCCAAAGCAAGATATAGCGGAGTTATTTTTAATATTAAAATATCAAAAGTTAGGAATACTAACAAATTAGATAATTTTTCGAATCAATTCAAGTTCTTAATTAAAATAAATGAAACTTTGATGAATATGAGTTGAGGGAAATTTTATAGTCTTCATACAAATCCATATTTTTATGATTAAGGAATATAATACATATTTAATTTTCAGTCCACAGTTTTTTAATTTTATCTACTTAATACACAAGTTTTAGTTACAATTTTAACGTAGCAACAATTTTGTCAACGGTTTTATATTGTTATTTCTTGCTACCATCATCATTCAATGACAGAAAAAATATTCATTTCTTTATTTTTTTAAATTTTTAGCAAAAAAATGTCTATCACACTATGATATCACAATCTTCAATTTCGATTTTCTCGAAACAGAATCATTTTTTAAAATAGAACCTTCCTTCTTCTAAATCAGCATCCTCGTATCTCGGGAGCAAGTTTTTATTTTATCAAAAAATTAAAAATTTGTTTTTTAATCGCTATCCAAAGCCGATTTTGAAAACCCATGAAACTATAATCTTAAAATTCGCAGTCGGTTTTCTCGGAATTAGCTAACTTTTTTACATCAAACTTGATTTACTTGTATTAGAAACTGAAAATGTCGGAAGCATGATTTTGCTTTATTTTTAAACTGAAAATTGAATTTTTTATCACAATCTGTATCCAAGTGTACTACAATTAGTGGTCAGTGTGATTTTTTAATCTCCATTAGTAACACTTTGTCGCGGAAGTGGATATTTGTTTGATCTTTAAATAGTGATTTCGATTTTACAGAATGTTTTTTCGATCTTTTAATAAATTCACATTTTGTTGGTTATCTAGTTCTCTACTGCCACTTTTCAATTATCGAATACCCGAATGTAGTAAATTGCTGAATTATCAAATTCCCGTATATATTTAAAATTGCCGAATTAAGAAGTTCTAGAAAATAGTAAATTTCCGACTATAGTAAATTGCCACACAAAAATCATTTAAATTTTTTCGGTTTAATAATCTTTTATTTTACATGGGGTATTTATTCTCAAGTGTACTTTTAAATCTAAATTTTTCTATTTTTTGTCGGGAATTTGATGATTCGGCAGTTTACTATTTTCAAGATTTTAAAATAAATATCGGAAAATACTTATTTCGCGAATTTGATAATTTTGGGAAATTGAACATTAGAGTTTCAAAATGTTTGGAACAAGCATTTTGGGTAGCTTTGTTTTCTTTTGGGAATTTTCATTTTTGGGGAAATTATGGTTTCGGTCATTATTTTGTTGTTGTATTTTTCCATATTCGGGACTTTGAAAATTCGGCAAAATTATGTTTTCCCATGTAGAGAAAAAAATTCCGAAAACATGCCGCTATTTGTACCAAAGTATTCATGTACCAGTAGCGACATTTCCAGGTCCCACTATTTGTACAGGAAAAATCCGACTATTTGTATCGACATTTCGGTACACGTATAGCCACAGCCTTTTAAAAAAGATCTAAGAGCTTTAATTCTGATTAGGTTTTTTTTTAATTTCCCAAAATATCAACTCGATGTCTGATTTTATGTGGAAATGAGTTGTCCAAAGAAATATCAGCAAAATAGGAATCGGGTAAGTTACTAATTTGGAAAATTTTCAACACCTCTTCAAATTGTATAATTCAAAAATATGTTTATGCTTTATTATTATTGTTTAGTGACTTAAAGTAATTATACCAAATAATTTTAATTAACTTCAATTTAACAGAAAAAATGCTATAATCTGTAAAATATTTGTATACATGGGAATAATTTTGTTCGAAAAAATACAAAGTGATTCTGTTATTTCTCTTAAAGTCTGAAGATTATGAATAATTTGAGTGTCTCGTTTATAAAATCGTCTTTAAACATATTTTGGTTGCTATACATTTACAAAACATCGGTGAGACTTTCACGGATGAGTCACTCCAAGCGGATCTTCAATGCCACTCACTTTATTAGAGATTATAGTTCTCCCAAATTAAAAAAAGATTGAAGTAATTCTTGATTTACAGACATTCATTGTCTTTTTCTGTTATGGAAATGTATAATTTACAAGTAATTTCTTCAATTGTGGGAAAATTAATTCAGATAGAAGAGGGAAGTAAATTCAGTTTGTGACAAGGCCGGTACAAATTCAACCTATGAGAAACGTCAATTAGCAACAGGTGGGAGCAGGGGCGTACCCATAAATTTTACTCTTCATTTTCATTTTTATAAAGCTTATAATCATTTATCTTTCATTTTTATGTTTTTTATTACTGGATCGATTAATACGAATGCATCTTAATTTTAACTTTATTTCCATTGGATCAAATGTATACACTTTGCAAACCTCTTGAACTACACAGATTACAGATTTAAAAAAATAAATATAGTGAAATAAATAAAGTGATATAAAAAACCTGCAATGCTAATAAAATTTCTTATATGTATATTTTGCAAAGTTTAGGAAATGTTTCAAAATACAACATACATTTTTGAACTACATAATATTTCCAAATTTTAAAAACAAATAAAAAAGCCTAATTATTAATTATAATTAATAAATTTACAGATTAAACTTTGCTTTAAATTTAGCTTTAACATTAACACAAATTTTTGGTTTCCTTGCAATTGCTTGTCTAATATTTGCCCAATGTGTAATTCTTGCGATTCAATATTTCGTATCGATATTAACGTTTAATAAATAGGTTAAATGTTCAGTTTTACACGTCCCTGTGTGCTCTAAAAGCCGCTATTCATTCACATAACGTGAGACCACGTGACCACGGCGTGGCAAGATAACAGTTGTTCAGGTGCTCAAAAAGTGTTACACACCTGAGAGAAGAGCCAAGATGAGCAAGAGCAGCCCAATGGGATTTGTCAGTCCCATTTTTAATCCTTTCTCTTCACTTTACAAATTGCACTACCACTTGCACCAACACTTTGTTTAGCCCGGGCACATATTCGGAAAATTGACCGGAAAATTCGTATAGAACTTCCTGTAAACTGGACCACATGTAAGGTTGCGATAAGAGTTGAAGGAATCACTTTCGAGAAGGTATGTTTGACGGTCACTCTCTGACTAACCCAGGCTAACCATGAAGAATCCATGGAGAAAACGCATATCTGCCGAGTGCCGACCCCACCCTCAATACTCGAGTATACTTATCGGTACCTGACGTCATCGGTACTCGGTAGTGATGGGTTTAACCCATTCATATCGCCGTTCATCTTGAAATGTCATTTGTTTAATTATTTTAATTTTAGACAGTGTTTCGCGTTACAGCTACCGTTAATTTCAAATTTGGAGAGAGTGTTTTTTATTAATATTGATGTACACTTTTACAAACAAATGAAGCTTTTTTGAGAGCAGCGATGGTTACCGCGTAAAAATGGAAGATACAAACATTTTTTAACACAAATAAAACAAGAAAATGTCTTAATACATTCATTTTGATATTTTCAACCATTCTCGATATCACCACAATATTAAAGCACATGCGTAATATAAACAGATGCATTTAAATTTTTACAAATTTTCGAGAACCACCTATTTGTCATTAAGTATGCACCTTGCTCGCATGTTTGAGCACGCCTAAGGCGCGCACTGTCGAATCTCGCGGTTCGCGCTCGATAATGTATTTAACTCGCGCTACTCGCTCGGTCCTTGTACTTTCCCCCGCGTTTGTGCATAGACCTTTTCAAATTAGGGGTCAAGCCATTGACATCTCTAATTTTGTGACTGTGAATTCTCTTTTGGCTTTAAGGAATACATTCTCATATCTCATTTGATATTCAATACGTCAATAAGTGATATTCAATATCTCGCGCTCAATTAAAGTATGTTCAAAAGGACATTTTTTCTATATTATCGATTCTCCTTTCTTGATGTTGTGATTGGCCTTAGAGCCCAGGTGGGGGTCCTCAACAGTGTCTTAGTCCTATTGAATTATTATTTTACATGATATAATGTGAAATAATGTCGACAGGGCCGCATTTAGGGTTGAGGGGCCCTAGGGCCAGTTAAAATGTGGAGGCCTTTTGTAATTCCTTGCTGGCTTCTGAAAAAAAGGGGCTAGTTACATTTGTGGGGGCCCTGGGATCATGTTCCCGCTAGCCCCGTACTAAATGCGACCCTGAATGTACACATGAGTCGAGATAAAATATAATTCATACTCTCTTAAAATGAACCAGTGAAATCTCGCTGATTGTCATAGCCAGAAGTGTGTCTCTGACAATCAGTGCGCATTCACTGGTTCATTCAGTGAAGTTCCGGCACTGGTTTAATCAGTGAAGTTCACTGGTTTCTCAGTACCAGTAGTCATCTGGTCGTACGCGTTGTCATCAGTCATCCTGGTCAGGTATGACACTTTTCATTCACCACTTTCCTTCTAGCCTTTGTGAAATTAACTTTTAAAACCCGCAATTTACTCTCACAACAATAAATGAAGGCCGGGCTGCAATATAATGGGATATAATATGTTGCGCCCAATTGTGGGAAGACCCGTCGTTAAGTCAACGTGTCGCGTCGCTGAAAGTCAAACCCAAGTGGCCAGGGGCCTCCCACTATCAAGCGAAAGATATTATATCCGCTCCTCATTGCAGCCAGGCGCGAAATATTTATAAAACAAACACTTGTCCACAATAAGGTTCGTTTTCACTCGATAAATGCCAAGACATGACCAACGACCCGCGCGTACCAGACGACTGGAGGTGCATGACTTGCCCGCGTGGAGCGCTATATCACTGGTTCAATTTATCATTTGGCGTCACTGGTACAATCAGTAGCGATATTTTAGTGGAATCACTTACTGGTTCATCCAGTCAATGTGGAAAATTACTGATTCACCAGTGATAATTCAAAATACTGATTCAACCAGTGACAATTTCACTGGTTCAGTTTAAGAGAGTAAACTCTGTTATTGATTTTTTGGTCGCAACACTTATATCTTGTAATTAATATAATTTAATATTCTAGAGTCTTTTTATATTTGCGACATAACATATGTGTAATCAGTGCTTGACAAGTTATCAGTCAAAAGTAATTAGTAACCGTTACCTTTACTTCCTTAAAATTGGTAAAGCGTTGCCGTTACCTTTACTTTTTTCAAAAAGTAGCGCGTTCTCTTTGTTATATAAAATTTGTAATACGTCATTCTAAATTTCCAAAAGCCTTGGATAGTTTTTATTTATTTAAAAGCGTTTCCAAACTTATTAATTTAAATAACTATGTCAATTGATGTAATGTAATCCAGTATTTCTCATTTTATACTACTATTATTTCTAAACCACAAAATTTGCATCGAATTTCTGTTTCTTTTGATAAAATTAGTTTTTAAAAAAGTTCATCACTCGAACCAAATATTTTAACAATAAGAATGGATCCTTCTATGCCGAAGAAAAAGTCACACAAAAAAAATGTGGAGCCAAAAAAGCGATCTATATACAGCATTGTAGTATTGATCTAGCATAGTCAACATCTGCGTTGATTGGACTTTTGTGTTCACCATTTTTTTTTATTCGAGTTTCATTTTTAGTTTAGGTGAAATCTGCCGCCCTGATGAAAAAACTGTACGACTGCATTTTAGACGAACCGAGATATTCAATAAAACGCGTTTGCATCTATACCTTTTAACGTATGACAGTTTTTGAAAAAGAAAGTACTGTTCTTGGGTAAATCAGGCATGCTCTATTAATTGAAACATAGAAAATTAGCGAATTCCAATTATTTATATGCAAAACTTTATATATGCTAGATATTAATGTACAAATTCGCCGAGAATCCTTACTAATAAACACATCTGCGCAGATGTGCTGCCGAATACAGGAATCAGCTCTCAAGAACCTCCGAGTTGCCTACTAGAGAAACTGAACAACTACAAATTTTAGAAAAATTGATAAAAAAATATAATTATGATGTAATTAATAATTGATTATTAAATTACAATTGATTGTTAAGTTTTTCATTGTGTCAGCACAAAATAAAACAAATGACCGTACAGACTTTGGTCAAATTATTGTTTATTAAAACCATTTAGTTTCGCTTAACAGTGTCATTAACACATCTTATGACTGACAAGCATAACGAAAAATTATAACAATAAATAATATCCATTAAAGGAAAAGATGTTTAATATGTGAATTTTACAGATTCTACTAAATTTAACTCGACATTTTTTTATACATTCTACAAATGTTAAAATGGTTTTAAATTTAATATTTCAGTTTACTAATTCGCATTCTAAACCAAAAATTCTTTTTATAATAAATTGTTTGTGGCGAAAAACGGCTATTATTTGGAGTGGTTCGGTAGACCAAGTAAATAATTTTTTTTTACAAATAATCTTATATCTGTCAGTTGATAATACATTGAGGTTAAAATTCTTCATTAAAAAAAACTAATATCCAAAAAATTACTCCCCAACTCGATTTGGAATTGAATCTTCCCATTTTTTCTAAATATACTGGAAAATGTACTTTCTATGATCATTTCTCAATTGTTTGACATACAATTTTATTGGAACTTTTTTACTACATATGTCATGTATATCACCGTACATATAAATAAAAATTTTTAAAAAAGAATGTCGAAAAATCAAAATTTGAACTGTCAAAAAAAGGACTCGATCAATTTTTTCATCTCTTAAAATATTCTGGCAAAATCAGCGAATTGAATGTATTTTTACAACAATATTTATAACTTTTTTTATATCTTTCTACCACAAAATCATGCGAGTGAATGTTTTAAAAACATTGTGCAATTTTCTCAGAATTTTAATATTAAAAGCTTCGGAATTATTTTAACAAATAACAATTTTTCTAATATCACCAAATGGTTACGATAGTCTCTAAAAGGATAATAATGTATTAATTATATTCCTA
>JAABKJ010012727.1:0-10459 GCA_011634705.1 Andricus grossulariae
CTATATACCCATCCACACATCACTACTTTACAACCGAGCAATTCACGCCTACCGCGAAAGGGAAACGGCTTAATGATATAATAATAATAATAATAAAATAAAGATAATATATAGCTGAGATTAAAATATTGAATGTCTGAATATTAGCGCTCATTAAATAGGTATAATTTCAACAGAAGTTTGAAAATTATAATTGATTTCACTTTTTTTTTTTAATTTAGAAAGGATTAAAAAGACCGAATTGGAAAAAATAAGTGGAATTGAAAGCAGCACTTATTTTTAAATTTTTATAATTTTCCAAAACTTGGATTCGAACTGACATTATTTCTCCGTATTAGTTACTAACCGAAAAATTCCACTTGAAGTTTCAATTTTGTATGACATTCAAAACTCACGAGACCACATATAACCAATTTAAAGCTATCAAAATCCATGATACGAGGATACAGTTAGCTGTTTAAAAAAAACTACTTTTTAAAAATATATTTTAGTTTTGTAGATTTTTTTTTAGTATTTTTCTGTTTGAACTATAATTTTTCAGTGTATAATATCTGGTTTTAGCCTTTTAGTTTTTGTTACTTTAATACTATTCACTTATCTACAAGCTGAGAAAAACAGTTGTCTAAAGTTTCAGCCAGCGTTAGAAGTTCGGTGCTTTAACGGTATAATTATTATGCAAACTTTAAAACAAGTAAATTTCTTTGAGGAAGTTTGAATATCTGAAAGTGAGAATGGATGTTTAATAGGTATGAATGAGGTCCTGAATCGTTGAGAAGTGCGAACTAGGATATTCAGGGATGAGAATGAAGAAGTGCGTTAAAGTATAATTTGGTAAGACAATTCATATAAAATAGATTATAATTAATAATTGAAATTTGATGTTTAATGATTACTTCGGACAAATAATTTTTTGAATGACAAGAAAAAATCTGCCTCAGCCCGGATTTGAACCGGGAAGGCCACTATACATCAGTGGAGTGTTAACAAATTACGCCACTCATGCGCTTCAGAGAAATTTTCTTGTCCTTCAAAGCTACTTTTACAGATAAGAATTTGAAAAACAGTCAAAGTACTGCTAAGACCTCGGCGGTATAAATGGTTAACGCTCCACTCATGTACATTGTATAGTGGCGTTCCCGGTTCAAATCCGGATTGTGGCAGACTTTTTCTTGTTCAAAATATTATTTGTCAGAAGTAATGGTTTCAAATCAAATTTATTTTAATTGAAATTCAAAATCTCTGACGATTACATTCTTTAAAATGGAAATGACATTTTCCGAAAAGTAGATTGAACTAATGTATTTTATGACAGATAAGGGGCCGTCTATAAAGTTCGTTACCGATTTTAGGCTATTTTTGACCCCCATCCCCCGTTTCAAATAACATTAATGTAAATACTATATTCAACTCAGTATGAAACACTTTATATTCCTAAGATTTTAATTTAAATTATACTGCATTTTCAACATAATAGTTGAATTTTCAAACAAAAAAGATTATGTACCAAAAGAGAAGAATTCTCAACAAAACAAACCTAATTTTTAACCAAACAGTTGCATTTGTAAATAAGCAGTTGGATTTTCAAGCCGAAAGAATGCATTTTTAACCAAGTGGTCCAAATTTCGTACAAAAAATATTAAAATTCAACTGAAGACCGCTAAATTTCCAATCCAAAAAGACGATTTTTTTAAGGCAGTTGAATTTTCAACAACAAAATTCATTTTCAATCAAGTAAGATGCCTTTTCTACCATGAAAGATAAATTTTCAATAAAAAAAAAGACGAGTTTCCAACTTGATAGTTAAATCCTTTACCAAAAACATAAATTTTCTAAATTAAAAAAAACATTCCACAAGAAAGTTAAATTTTCAACCGAAGAGGATAATCTTAAAAAATAAATTGTTAACCAACTAGTTCCACTTTCAACCAAATAGTTGTAATTTCAGAGAGAAAATATAAATTCTTAACCAAATAGTTGAATTTTCAACTAAACGAGATAAGTTTTGAGCCACGCATAGAATCGTTCAATTTTCAGTTTCAAAAATTGATTTTCAAAAAAAAAAGTTAATTTTGAACCAGTTGAATTCAACAAAAAAAGATAAATTCTGAACTAAATAGTTACATTTTCAACCAAAAAGATTAACTTTTTACCAACAAGATTAATGTTCTACCGAAAAACACGAATTCTCATAAAAGCTACAAAGTAGTTGAATGTTCAACCAGGAAGATTCATTTTTAACTTAAATGGCTAATCTTAAAAAAAAATGAATTTTCAACAAAAAAGTTCAACATTCAACCCAAAATATGATTTTTTAACCAAGAAGATTAATTTTCTACAAATGGAATAGTTAAATTTTCAACCAAAGAGATAATCTATCAACCAAAACAATTAATTTTTAACAAAATAGTTGCTTTTTTAGAAAAACAATAACATTTTCAACCAAATATTAGAAATTTAAACCAAAGGAGATGAATTCCGGACCAAAAATATAATAGTAGACTATTCAACCAAAAGCAGTTGAATTTTCTCATTAGGTTCTATTTATTCATTTCGCATCTAGGCGATAAAACGAGAAAAAGGTTAAGTTTCCTGAAAACAGGCAAAAAAGAAGATTAAAAAAAGTTTATACCGTTACTTCCACTGCAACCTCTCCCACAAATTGGTAAAGTAGTTTATGGATGGCCCTTTAGAAATCGCTGACAGAAATAATTTGAATAATTTAATCAAAATTGAAACTTTAATGACAGAACAAAGTAAGTTTGCTGATAACATTTAATTTATGTAAAGGAGATTGAACTGGACTGAATTTGAGTGAATTTAAAAGTTCTAAATCCAGTACGTCAACTCTGTTACGTTATTTATAGAGGTTACTAAAATTTTGAGAAGCTGGAAGTAGAATTGCTGAAACGTTGATGCGGCAACGAGTTATGTTACGGCTCGAACGAAATTTCCTCAGCGGTTTGACCGTGTCGAGAATTATTATTATTAACTAAGTTTAACCAACGCAATTACGAGTTGCGTCGTCGTCCTTGCCACTTCGTGCTTGGCTTTTCACGCGGTACCCGACAATTCACCTCCCAGGAGAATCACACGGAGGTGCTCGTTAATCGTTTTGTTCGAAATTCTGTTGTAAAGTTTTCAGATTTCGCTCTAGAGGTACGCGTAGTTTATATTTAATTATTCAAACATGACCTGAAATTTCACGCGAAGACCATTCACCAGAAAGAACTAAAATTATATCGGGTTTTGTATCAGATACATATACTAATATGTCGTATTATGAGATATAGAAATTCTATCTGAAGACCTGAGAATGACAACTCGATAAGGACCATTTGTATTTCCCGCTATAAAACACATAAAATTAAAACAAAATATTTTTACCTTTCTGGAACATTGTAAATTATTCATCATGGAAGAATAAAATAATTTTATTATTGGTCCTTCAAAACTTTTGAGATACTAGACTTCTAACTTAAAAACTTGATCAAATTCAATCCAGTTCAATCTTACTTACAAAAATAAAATTTTATCTGCAAACATATATTTATTCTGTCACTATGGTTTAAATTTTTATTAAAGTGGCCATTCTCACATTTTCCTAAACTCTTGAATTTCAGTGAGAACAATTGTCAACATTTTGATATATCAAAAAATACATATATGTATTGCGCTCGCAAATTTAAGCGCGCCTAAAGCACGCGACTTTTGGCTTTCGCGCTTCGCGCGCGATAATCATCGACAACTGTAATTTGTTGATTGTGAATTCTCTTTTGTTAACGCTCCTTCCGCTTTAACGAACACATTCTCATCACGTATCTTGGGCTTCGCATTCCATTTTGTCCAAAATGCGAAATTTTTTACATTACGTTCAACACTTTGATATCAAATGTATATTATATTTATTTGTGTACCTCATCCTGGGAGTGCTTATTTAGATATTGAAAAATAAAGTACGAATTTTATTTATCATGATTACTTTGATATTTGTTCCTTATTTTGCATTAAATTTTACTCTCAGCTAACCTGAAAAATGTATCATTTCAATAAATGTATATTATTACAATTCATAATATGCATTGGTATTTAAACAGACGTATTTTCTTTGTCTTGTTTTTTATAAATATAAAAAAAAGAGCACATCCTATGAAAAAAAACAATTTTGTTATTATACATTATATGCAACTTGTGTCGTTTTTCCATAAATTTCATTTGTTTACTTTCAATGTTATTTTTCACGATTTGAACCTTGTCCAAAAATTTAATTCTTCTATATAATTTTTTACGATTATAACCAAAACTACGTGTCCTGTCAAAAATTGATTGCCAAAAAATTTGTAGATCTTTTTTAAATACATAAGTTTTCTCTATTTATCCTTTTTCGTACCTTGGGTCGTTTTTCCACACATTTAATTTTGTCCCTTTTAATGCTGTTTTTTACAAATAAAACAAAAACTACGCGTCCTATAAAAAAGTTATTAATAACAAATTTGTAGATACTTTTGACTGCACAATTTGTATTGATTCATCTTTTTCCGTATCTTTTATAGCTTGAGCGCAAAATAAAATTTCTTATTTCTCAGTTTTTTTGTGCGATCAAAATTTGAATTTACGATTTTTCAAGAAAATTAAAACAAGTGTTATAAAAATCTTGTAGGGTGTTCAAAGAGCAACGTTTTTTCCTTTTAGACTTTTTTTCATATCGTGCGTTTTTTGGGTTAGAATTTTTGATTTTCTGTAGATTTTTTTCTGAATTTTGTAAATGCCATAACTCTGGTAATTTGTTTTTTTTTTTTTAATCGAAAAAAGTAATTATGATAAATTGTTTGTCTTTTTGAGTACTACGAATAACCGTACATAGAATTTTTAAATTCTGAAAAAAGTGGTTTCAAAAATTATGAAAAAGATCTAACTTTTTGAATTTTCATCCAAAATGGCTGGCTAACGAACTTGACCTACAGTTGAGGACAGTAAAAGAAAATCCGATCTTTTTTTTCTTTCGAAAGTTATCCTGCTAACAGGCTAAACACCTACGGACACACACACGTACATACAGACAGACAGACTGACAGACTGACAGACAAACACATTTTAGAGAGCTCAAATTTTACACAAATCTAATATCTTCTCTGATGGAAATGTAAAAACAGTTTTAAAATTTATGAGATGGAAAACTGGATAATCTGAATATCTACATCTGTATCAATAGGAGAATATGAAGTCGTTGAATATGGGGCTTTAAACTCTAAATTTCCATGACAGAGTTAATTCAAACTGAGATTATTTTAATTTTGAATTACCGAGCAGTATATTGAAATAGTGAATAGCATGAATTAAATATCACACTATTTCGGACTGAGTTTTTCTTTTTTTCAACTTTCATACAAATGAAATTGGGAAAGGATGCGTTGAAATATTACCTAACTTTTCTTCATTTTTTTTTCTATTCTCACCCTATAATATTTGCTATATCATGTATTATACAATAAAGGGAATATACAGTGAAATTAGGAATAATTTCCTCAGCTAAAAAAGATTGAGAATGTCAAAAAAAAACATTCTCAGCTCATTCATTACAGTTCTTTTAAAAATATGTGATTGGGCACCTTCACAGACAAATTTCGAAAATATGTAATTTATTCAGACAACGTTGTTATCTAAATTATTTGTAATTTATATCAATTTCAGAAACATAACGCTATTATTATTATGGCTAAATAATGATTACAAAACTGTGATTGAATTTTATAGGCGTCTTGAAGTAGAAAATATTTTTCTTTATCGTTAGAGGTTTTCCTAATGATTGGCGGAAGTTGTAGATGATAAAAGTCACGTTATTTACGTCATTTTTGATACTGTATAGTGTTTTTCGTAAGAAATTATTGGTATTTTCATTCGAAAGTTATTAGATTTCAAAGAAGATTCACAATTTTTTTTAACAATTTTAGGTTATGCTAAACTTTTTCACCGGAAGTCGATTAATTTGAACAAAAATCAATAAATTTCGCAGACGATTGACCATTCGGAGCAATATTTTATGATAGTATGTTATTCTTTTTGTCGACAATTGCTATTTTTAGGTTTTTTAATTTTAACATTTTTCAAATTATGATTATTCTTCAGATTATCAATTAGTCATTAGATTCAGAATTATTATACATTTTTTTGTGTTGTTAGAGTTTGATGCCGGAAATCCATACGTTTATCAACAAATAGATGAATTTTGATTAATTATCAAGAATATTGTCCTTGCCTTTCTTATGTATAATTTTCGATAATATAGATACTATGAAATATAAAAGTTTTTTATTATTATTAATTTTATCATTTTTTCCGATTATCGTACTACTTATAATAGAGCTTTGTTCGGCTAATCGTAACATTAAATTTAAATAAAATATGAGAAAGACGAGCCTCACTTAAAAATATTATTTATTATTCAAACATTCCTTTATTTATAGCGATAGAATTTGACCCAAAAATATTCATGAAACTAAAAAAGCATTTATTTTTTTGTGACATAAGCAAATTTATTTGATGATCTCGATTTGAGTGAGTTGCTGCAGGTAGATTCGTATTATCGTTTGCGATAAATTAGAACCTCATCAACATGCAGGAGAGTGTGCGTCGAAAATAAATATCGAACAACGTACCCAAAATGCTCGCTATTTCCTGCCAGAATTATTATTAATAGACTCGCTAAATTCAAATAAAAAACATATTGACATAAGTACCACATTTTAAAATTAAACACTCATAAAAATTGGTAACTTGTACGGATAAACTTCCGAAGAACGCATACATTCGAATAATTTGAAACTCAATATATCCATTTATTTTGATGCGCTGATTACAAAAATAATAGTTAAAATACCCGCAAATTTGTATTTCAAGGTCAAACCCCCAAAAAACTATAAAAATAATGTTTTTTCAGCTTATTTCTGTCAATAATAAAAATTTAGAGAAAAGCTTTAAATAAAGGTAAAATAAAGGTAGATATTTTAAAAATATATATTTTATGCTAAATACATTTTTACTCCACGATTAAAAGTTGAAAAAAATGGACGTTAAATAATGAAAATCACAGAAATACATTACAATGTGTAGCGGTGTGACATAAATTGAATAGAAAATTCCTGTGAGGCTGAATATGAAAATTATTTCTGTGACGAGTCGCAGGGGTGCCTTACCGCCCCGCGAGACGTTGGAAAGGGGTAGGAGTTCGACTGCAATTATTCCTGTGGCATGTCACAGGAGGCCCGAATGCTTACTGACTCAAGCCTGTTGTGCTTACTAAATTTCAATAGCGATTTTCTAAGAAACTATCAATATTTTAGGAAAAGTGTCAAGAAACAAAAATTTGTGTTTTGATTGGATCTACAGCTTTCGTTTCAAAGCTTTTTCCGAAATTTTTTGTATTCACCGACATAAATCCGAAAACCCATGACTTTTATGGGTTTTCCATGATTTTTACCATGAAAGTCAAAATTGCGGGTATCTTCACTATCATATTCGTAATAAGCGCGTCGAAATAGATAGGTTTTCATTTTTTTTTTGACAAAATCTGAAGTGAGGTGAATCGCAGTGCCTCCCAGTAAATTTTTGACAAGCCGCAAATTCACTATATAATGTATAAGTTCAGAAATTTCATCCTGTGAAGGCTTTGCATGTATGCCAACGTCAAGGAACTAAGTCTGCATCAACGGATGCGAAGAAAATTTAGGAAAATTAAATTTCCTTCTTGGGACGATATGATGTCCGCTACATTGCTATCGGAGGAGAACACGGCCACTCTAATGCACTTAGCATGCGCTTAGTAAACAGCGAGTACAAACAACTAATATTGGCATCCAAGGCCTCCAGCACTCAGTACCCCTATGTGTATGTACAAAGGACACCTCTTTCGCACCCGAGAAAGGAAAGGTACGATGGATGCTCCTGGAAAATTATAACACTGACAGCCCTTGTCAGTGACCACTTTACTCGATGGACGTTGCATTAACTCTTGTTTGCTGACAATTAATTGTATTACAACGTGCGGTGACCGAAAGAATTAATTTTCAAAATGGTGTTGTTGTACCCACGCGGAAATATTATACAGCGTGTCCCAGTACTCAACGTACATTTTTATATTTTTGAATTCCTCATAAAGAATGGAGTTGAAAATAATGATAAGAATTTGTTTTAAAGTTAATAATTGATAAGTAATTAACAATGAAAGAATAACCAATTGGACGCATGCGTTATATGGACGACAATCCATCACTGATGAGGGTGTGTGCGCAAAAGAGTAATTTCAAATTTTCAGGGGGTTGTGAATATCAATGGTGCAACTTCACATGGCAACTGAGATACGAGATTCTTAGAAAATATATTTTCCTTTAGGATACACGTTGAATTATTTTAACTTCCTTCGAGTATTTCTAATTCTGTAGAATTCACTTGTGCTCCTTTGAATTCTTTTGAAGTGTTTTGCAATTTTCTTGAAACCTTTATAGTACACCTTAAAATATTTTGAATTTCTCCAAGTCTTTTGTATTCTCTGAATTTAAAATTATATGAATTCTTTTGTATTTTTGAAATTCCTTTGAAATTCAATCATTTTTTTAAATTCTGTTAATGCTTTTGAAGTTTGTGTATTATTTTGCACTCTGTGAATTCTTCTGAATTCTCTAAATTCTTGTTAATTCTTTGAATTCTTCCGCTATTCTCTGAATTCTTCTGAATTGTCTAAATTCTTTTAAATTCTCTGAACTCCTTCAAACTCTCTGAAACCTTTTAAATTCTTTTGTGTTCTCTAAATTCTTTTTAAATGCTCTATTTTTTTTGTTTGAATTTTGTGAATTCTTTTGAAGTTTGTGAATTCATTTGCACTCTGTGAATTCTTCCGAATTTTCTACATTCTTCCTAATTCTTTGAATTCTTCTTAATTCTATGAATTCTAACACTAATCTTTGATTTCTTCCGAATTCTCTGAATTCTTCCAAATTCTTTGAATTCCCTGATTTATTCTGAATTCTCTGATTTGTTTTAAAATTTTCTGAACTCTCTAAACTGTTTTGAATTTGTTGACTTCACGGTATCACTGCATTTAAAAATTTTTTTTTTAATTATCTTTAAATCATTAGAATACTCGTTGAATTATTTAGCTTTCTTTTCATATTTTTAATCCTGTAGGATTCAAACGAATTCTTTAGAATTTAATTTTTTTTTAATTCTCTTGAAATCTTTACCATGCACCATGAATTATTCTAACTTTCTTCAAGTCTTTTGTATTCTTAGAACTCTCTTGAATTATGCTAAATTCTCTTATAAATTGAAACGAATTCCTAGAATCCACATGTACTCCTTTGACTTCTTTTGACGTTTTTTTTAACTCTCTCAAAACCTTTACAATACACCATTAATTATTTTGAATTTCTAAAATTCTTTCTTATTACCTGAATTGTCCTGAATCCTTTTGAATTCTCCGAAATATTTTGTATTCAAATGGTCTTCTGAATTTTTCTTTAGTTTTCTAAATTCTTTCGATATCTTCAGAATACGCGTTGAATTATTTTGAATCCCTTCAAGTGTTTTGAATTCTGTAGAATTGTACAGGATTCAAAATATTCGAAAAAAGTTAAAGTAATTCAACGTGTATTCTGAAAATTTTAAATGAATTAAAAATCTTCAATAGAAGGAGTTCAAAATAGCTCAAGGTGTATTCTAATTATTTCAAGATAATTAAAAAACATTTTTAAAACATTCAGTGATATCGCGAGAATTCGTCAAATTCAGAGTAGTCGAAAGAGTTCATAAAATTCCAAAACAACTCAGAGAATTCAGAATAATTTAGGGAACTTAGAAGAATTCAAAGAATTCCGAAGAATTTACAGATTTTAATAGAATTCACAGAATTTAAAATAAATTTGGATAAATTAAAAAAATGTATATAATACAAAAGAATTTATAGAATTCAAAATATGTCACAGAATTCAAAAGAATTCAGACAATTAAAAAATTATCGGAGAATTCAGAATAATTCAGGAGAGTTCATAGAATACAAAACACTTGCAGACATTCAGATCAATTCATGGTGTTTTATAAAGGTTTCAAGAAAATTAAGAAAAAAAAACTTTAAAATTTCTGTCAAATTCGTGTGAATTCTACAGAATCAAAAATATTCAAAGAAATTTGAAATAATTCAACGTGTAGTCCAATGATTTCAAGATAATTAAAAAACATTTCAAAAATGCAGTGATACCGTGAATTCAAAAAATTCAAAACAGTTTATAGAGTTCAGAAAATTTTTAAACAAATCAGAGAATTCAAAGAATTTCGAAGAATTCAGAGAATTTGGAAGAATTCACAGCATTCGAAAGAATTAAGAGAATAACGGAAGAATTCATAGAATTAAGAAGAATTCAAAGAATTAAGAAGAATTTAGAAAATTCGGAAGAATTCACAGAGTGCAAAA